>CAUYON010142507.1:0-22344 GCA_963573935.1 Arctocebus calabarensis
TCGGGAGGCTGAGGCAAGAGAATCGCCTAAGCCCAGGAGTTGGAGGTTGCTGTGAGCAGTGTGACGCCACGACACTCTATCCAGGGCGATTAAGTGAGACTTTGTCTCTACAAAAAGAAAAAACAAAAATTCCTACTGGGATTGACAGAGATTATATGAAAGTGAAAAAATTCATTTGGAGATATGTGCTATCTTTACCATATTGAGCTTACAATCAATAAACACAAAATATGTCTCTGTTAAGTTAGACATCTTTTAATTTTTCTTAGCAATATTGTATAGTTTTCAGTGTATAAGCCTTATACCTTTTTGTAAAGTGATTTTCCTAAGTGTTACACTTCTTTTGACACTTAGTGTGAATAGTTTTTTTCTTAATTTCATTTGTAGAATTTTCATTGTTAACATACAGAAATAGAATTGATTTTGTATACTGACCTTGTATCTTATAACTTTGCAAAGCTTAGTTACTAGTCTGAATAGCTTTTTTGTAGATTCCATCTGATTTTTTGCATAAATGGTCATGTCTATCATGTAATGACATGTTTTACTTTCACTTCCCCTCTAGATGCATTATTTTTTTTCCCTTATAATAATGGCTATAATCTCCAGGGAAGTGTCAAATAAAAGTGGTAAGAATGGACACCCTTATTTTATTCTCAATCTCAGAAGCAAAGCATTTAGTCTTTCATCGTTATGGATGGTATTACCTTTGAGGTTTTTAGAGATGCCCTTTATCAGGTTAAATAAGTTTCCTTTTCTTCTAGTTTGTTAAGAGTTTTATCATGAGTAAGTGTTGGATTTTGCCAAATGTATTTCTGGATCATATGGAGTTTTGCTTTATTCTATTAAAATGATATGTTACATTAATCATTTTTTAGATATTAAATCAACCTGCACTCCAACATTACATTTTCAATAATTATATCTGGTCTTTTCTCATTTTTTTCCTACTAGAATTACTTCTTTTTTTTTTTTTTTAAATCACAGCTGTGCACATGAGTGCAATCAAGGGGTACAATGTGCTGGTTTCATATACAATCTGAAATGTTTTCATCAAACTGTTTAACATAGCCTTCATGGCATTTTCTTTTTTTTTTTTTTTTCCAGTGGTAAGACAGAATTTATTTACAGAAAACACTAAAGCTCCTGGTAAAGAGAGAGAACTGAAGCGGGGAGAGAAAAGCTCTCTCCGTTTCTCTCCCGGTCTTTCCCCGTCTCCCCCTTTAGGCTTTTAGTCTCGGGGTATATATAGGTGTATGGGTTCCTTGGCCAGGAAATGAATGAACACAGTCCCTTCCACAGGGGCAAAGTGAATGAATGTATCAATGAATGGACACAGTCTATTCATGGAAATGAGGCCTAGGAAATTCACATTAAATTAACATAGGCATAGGAAATGGGGGTTCCACGTTTAGTCCTAAGTGTAAAGTGAAGGAGACACCAAGGTACAGGCCCAAAAGTTTTTTGACCTATCTTTTTAAACTTCTAAATATTTAGAGAATTTTTAATTATTACTGTCTTATTGATTTCTAGTTAAATTTTAACAAATGATATTATTTTTATGATTTCTAGTATTTTAAATGTATGTGCCAACATGCTGTCCAACTTCTGAGCTCAATGTGAGTTTAAAAAGAGTTGAATTATGTTTTATCAAGCAGTTTACAAGTATCAGTTAGATCAAGTTGACTGCTGGGGCTTATTCAGCTCATCTGTATGCTTTTCTGCGCACTTGATTTGTTAATTACTATACTGAAGTTTCCAAAGATAATAGTGTAATTTTAAAAAAGATTTTTTCCTTTTAGATGTACCAGTTTTATTGATGCTCTTATTCTGATGCTGTGTTGTTAGGAGCACATGTTTAGAATTATTTTTTCTTGGAAACTTTTCTCCTTTACCATTATAGTCACTTGACCCACAGATAATCTTGCTTATTATGAGGTATACCTTACCTGAAATTCACAAAGAGATATTATTTTTCTTTTGATTAGTGTTAGTGTGATGTATCTTTCTCTATCCCTTTACTTTTATCCTATATAAGCCTTTTCCTTTTTATTAAAGGGTGTTTCTTATGAACAACAAATAGTTGGATCTTATTTTTTGCCCACTTTGACAATTTTTGTCTTTTCATTAGTATGGTTAGACTATAACATTGTCAAAAGTTTTTCAGGTAAGTTATCTGAGATAGGGTAACTCCAGAAAAAACATGCATAACTGCTATTTTCTGTGGTGCAGACTATAAGAATATACATCATTTTAAAAATAAATATAAAAATATATTAAAAATTTCATCCCAGATAATTTTTTCCTTTTTTTCTCTCCTCTTTCACCTTCTTATATTCTCACTTTTCCTCCTTGCTATTTATTTATAATTTTTTTCTTCTCATATGTTGGAGCATATGTTGTTTTCTACAGAAATATGCTTCTCAATCCATGATTTAAACAGCTGAAGTACAGTTAAACTGAGTATATGTACTTACAGTTCTTTATTTTGTTCACAGTGGGATTGTTGATTGTCTGGTTGCTTCTGATTTTCTTGACTGCTTGTTGATAATTTTAGTGGGAACATGAGTGTCAGTCTTCTGCCGCATTAGTATACAAATCCCAGATCTAATGAAGCAAAGGGTAAGAAAGGCAATGTAATTTTCTCAATATGTTCTGCTTCATTTTCATTTTTTGCATGCATGATATTTGACAGTTTGGGGTATGTATGAAATACGACAATGTAATTCTGTTTTTTTATAACCATTACCCCTTTTGTAATGTCATTATACAAAATGCATTTTTGGTATTTTTTTCTGTCCATATATTTTTTCTCATGAGCTGCTTCTAATCTACTATGGGTAAGAGAGTGGGGTTTCTTATCAAGATTAAATTAGAAAATTAGATACTATCTAGAACTTTTTAATGCTACACATAGTATCTCTCTGTTCATTCAACAGCATTGAAAAATATGAATTCTTTCCCCAGTTTTACACAAGAGTAAATTGGAATTGGACCTATTCCAAGGTTATAGATAGGAAGTAGTAGAACTGGAATTCTAGCAGATATTAGTTTTTTGCAAACACTGACATACTGTTAATATGTATTAATATTTTTTCTGAGAACAAGTCTTTAATATAGAGACCTTCAAATAATTCTGTATTTAATGATTTCTTCTCTCTTTCTCTCTCTCACTAAACACACACACACACACACACACTCTTTTTCAGATAAGAAATCTTGTATAGTAAAATTTACCAAGTATTAACTTTAATGTATCATAGACTTAAATGCAAAGGCTAATTTATAAAACTTCTAGAACAAAATAGAACAGAATATCTTTCTTTTATAAGCTTAAATATTTCTTAGATAGGATACAAGAACATAAATCATAAAAAAGATGACCAATTGGAAGTCATAAATTTTGTTTAAAAAAGCATCAATAAGAAAATGAAAAAGCATATCATGGATTGGGAGAAAATAATTGCACAGTATGTCTGTAACAAAGGACTGTATTCAGAACAGTAAAGAATTCTTATAGCCCCATATTAAGAACACAAAAAACTTGATGTTAAAAATAGGCATAAATAGCGCCATGAAGGCTATCTGTAACAGTACGATCAAAATATTTCTGAATGTATATGAAGCACAGTGTGCCCTATGATTGCACTAATGTACACAATTATGATTCAATAAAATTATTAAAAAAAAAAAAAGACGGCTGATGGGGAGCTGCACAGCCTTGCCTTTTTAAAGGGGATCTACTTAAATATCGTCTCTCTGAGCACTTGCTACGTACAAGAGGCTATGATGGGACCAAGGGACATGAAGATAAATATACGTGGACCCTTCCCCCACCAGGAAGGGACAAGGCCCCAGTAGAGAAATGTCGAGAATGCTGCCCACCTCATCCCCACAAGCTCCACTCTGGGAGCTCTGAGGAGGGAGAGGCCAGCATGGGCTGGGGTACTGGACACAGGCCCTGAAGGGGGTGCCGGGGTGCCGAGCAGCAGCAGGACCGCCCTTTTTGGGACTACCCACCTGTCTTGTGCTAAGAGCCTGCTTGTCCCATAAGGTTGGATCCAATATAGGCCTTTCAAAGACTCCTCACCTGCTGTGGCAAATGGGACCCTCCTGCGCCCACATGGGCTAGGACTTTGCATAAATTCTCAAAGGTCGCCGCAAATCTCCCAGGGGATGTGATCTTGGGCAAATTACCTGCCTCAGGTTACATTACCTGAGCCTCTGTCACTTCCATCGACAACGCCCAGAGTTGTGAAAGCTGAAAGGGACCATGCATGGAAGGATCGAGCTCAGTACTTGCTGGAAGGGTGAGCTCACACGTGCACTGTTTCTCCCTCCCATGCTGGCGCCGTGCTCACTACTGTATCTCCAGGGCTACCATCATGCCCAACACATCACAGGCGTGCGGTAGCTATTTGTCAAATCTCTAATCTTTTTTTTGAGACAGAGTCTTACTCTGTTGCCCTGAGTAGAGTGCCGTGGCATCATCACAGCTCACAGCAACCTCAGTCTCTTGGGCTCAAAAGAGCCTCCTGCCTCAGTCCCCAAGTAGTAATTAACTTGTTCTTGAAGTAAGTGTCTTCGGGGTTCAGGGAAGCCCTTTTCCTACAGCCGCTGTAGCTATGATGCCACCTCTTCATTTCTGCACAGCAAAGGCTGTTATGAGGAATGTCCATGGTCCTCCCGAGACATTGCTTGCTTCACATGGCTGTGCTGGGGGTTCGCTGCACAAAAGTGCCCTTCTCAGGGTAGAACTGTAGCTGAGAGGTGCTCTCCGTGGGAACCCTGGGCCCCGATCACCACACTCACCTGGAAAGGAGGTGCCTCTTTCTCCACCAGCCAGGTGATAACCCCGCTGAGATGCCTGCAGGCCTGCGCCTGGGTGTGGCAACCTCTTTCACAAAAAGGTCAAAACCCTTAGTCTCCATTCTCCAGGTGCCAGGCAGGTGTAATCCTAGCACTTTGGAAGGGTGAGAAGGGTAGATTGCCTGAGCTCAGGAGTTCGAGACTAGCCTGAGCAAAAGTGAGACCCAGCTCTACTAAAAATAGAATCATGGAGGGAACCTGTAGTCCCAGCTACTCGGGAGGCTGAGGCAGGAGGAACACTTGAGCCCAAGAGGCTGAGATTGCAGTGAGCTATGATGCCATGACACTCTACCCAGGGGAAGAGAGTGAGACTCTGTCTCAAAAAAGAAAAAAACAAAAAACAACCCTAGCCTCCTCTGAAGTGCTCCCCAGGACTGTTTCCTGGGCTGAATCAGACATCTCAGGGCAAAGCGTGTTCATCAGGATGGCTGGGCGTTTCCATGCAGGCAGAGGCCAGGACAGACCAGTCCAGACTCCAGACCCAGCAGAGCTTCTGCCGCTCCCCAGACCTAGCCTTCTAGTCCCAGGCCTCCATCCATATGTGTGACCCTGAGCTGGGAAGTTGATCTATTCCGGCCCTCTGGACAGTGCTCCTGGACACTGGGACCCCTACAGCTCTGACTCTTCCTCTGCAGCTTTTGGTCCGACCACAGAAAGAGCCCAGGAGGCTGCTCCAAAGCCCTCCCCACGTCGCTCACTCCCTAGGCCAGGCCCTCACGCCACCACTTCTTGGCAGGTA
Organism: Arctocebus calabarensis; assembly: GCA_963573935.1. NCBI lineage: Eukaryota > Metazoa > Chordata > Mammalia > Primates > Lorisidae > Arctocebus > Arctocebus calabarensis. The sequence goes on from CAUYON010142507.1 coordinate 5,609, forward strand.
TCTGTGCTGCATTCCTCGAAGGGTTTCTAGTGCCTCTGACAAAATGCAATGCAATGAAACCAGCCACCCGTCTCTGGGCTCCTGAGCCCTCGCAGAGCTCAACACTTCTTTTCCTGTTGCTGAGAGCAGCCACACCACCCACCAAGTTCACTTAAACCGAGCCATCCACATTCCCGCAGGAGAGCACACGTATGCTCGGAACCCTTAAACAACCCTCGCCATATGTGTCGATTTAAATGGAAACCAAACGGGGAAAGATCCTGACGACAGTCTGTCGCTGACTGCAGCACTACTTCCCCCAGTTAATTTATGACTTCCGTAACCACGTTGATGCTTTTTAAAAGGCTCCACCTGTGATGGCACCTTTTTTTTTTTTTTTTTTTTTTTTGGCCCACACAGTTCACACTCTAAGGTGCCCAGCCCAGGAGCTAATAGTCATTTTTAAGACACCACAGTCACTTAGCACGTTACCTGGTTGCTCTTTACCTGTGTTAATTAATTCGTGCTATAAATACAGCTGGCACGTGACTATTCTACAGCCAATGAGTCACTGACTCAGCTCAAGACCTGGACAGAAATTAGGAAAATTGAATCTCTCCAAAGCTGGGCCGATAACAAAGTAACCTGGTTGATTATGCCCCAAGAGTCGGTGGGGACTGGCTGCTTTTGGCTCCACCTGGGTAGAAAAGCAATTTCCTTAACAGTAAACCAGCAACCCTGGCTAACAGGATTCTGACCTGTTATAAAGAAAACATGGGTTATGTTTTCCTGCTGATTGAGTTTCCTAGTGCCTACTGGAGGCCAACCGCTGTACACGGGAAGTCTGATAATTAAGTCCACAAACTCACCCTAGAAAAAGTGCTACATCATACCTCACTGCTTAAACACCACTACGGTCACCTTCAAAGTACTCCCCTTAGGAAGCTATGCACTGGAGCCAAGTCCTAATCCATCCTTCAAAGCGATTTTGGAACTCTTTTTGTGGAATGACCACCAGAGCTCTGTCAATCAAGTTCATGAACTTGCCACCGGGCACTTAGCCTGGCAACACTGTACAAACAATTTGGTAAGAGTTCATAACCTTGGCATATCAGTGTCTCACAGATGTGTTCCGGTGAACATGTGGCAGCGTCTTGTTGAACAGAATCCATTATTGTCATGTGATTTTGTATGCTGTACAATGACCCCTTTTATGATCAATAGTTCAAAAAAATATTCATTGGACATGTACAATGTGTGGAGTGCCAGAAATCTGAAGCACAGGTCTTGGTCTCTACTCTTCAAGGGCTTAATAGCCACCAGGGAATACAGATTAAAAACCACAAGAAACATACCCAGGCATCCCTGATGCTCAGAATGCAATGTGTACAGGGGGGAAAGTCCAGGGAAAGGATATTTTAAACTGTCCAATTCACCTGGTCATGACCTTTCTAGAAAGAAGCCTGGAAGAAGGGAAGATCTACTGATTCGACCTTCAGCTTCCAGGACTGTCCCCAGTGCTTGCCCTGGAACTACCTATGTTTAGTTCAAACCTTAACTCTGAGTCCAAATTCTGGGTCTGGCCCTAGGGAATCCTCTCTACATTAGACCTTGGCCTGGCCAGTGTGCCTCTTGCCCTGGTCTGGGTCACAGGCAAACAGAGATGAGAATGACTGTTGTCAGAGATGAAGAAAAGGTACATTCAATCCCTGTGGCCAACATAGGAAGGTCATTTCTCTAGCTCAGTTTTCTTCATTTCTTTCTTTCATTCATTTTTTTCTTTCTTTTTTTTTTGTTTTTTTTTTTTTGTTTTTTGTAGAGACAGAATCTCACTTTATCACCCTTTGTAGAGTGCTGTAGCATCACACAGCTCACAGCAACCTCCAACTCCTGGGTTTAGGCGATTCTCTTGCCTCAGCCTCCCAAGTAGCTGGGGCTATAGGCATCTGCCACAACACCTGGCTATTTTTCTTTTTTGCAGTTCAGCTGAGGCCGGGTTTGAACCCACCACCTTTGGTATATGGGGCTGGCACCTTATTTAATGAGCCACAGGTGCCACCTTCATTTATTTTTTTTTTCTTTGAGACAGTCTTACTCTGTCACCCTGGGTAGAGTGCCGTGGAGTCATAGCTGATAGCAACCTCAAACTCTTGGGCTCAAGCAATCTTCCTGTCTCAGCCTCTGAAATAACTGGGACTACAGCCACCCACCACTACCCCCAGCTTATTTTTCTAATTTTAGTAGAGGCAGAGTCTTGCACTTGCTCAGCCTGGTCTCCAACTACTGAGCTCAAGTAATCAACCAGCCTTCACCTTCCAGAGTGTTGGGATTACACGGGGGAGCCACCAGGCCCAGCCAGTTTTCTTAATTCCTTATTAACTACAAAATTAAGAGCTCATCTCACCTGTACTCTTCCCATGAAACAGGAGCTGCCGGCTGGTATTTAAATCTGTGCATGGAAGAATTTGCTTTGGCGCCCTCTAACCTGCATCTGATTTCTGCCCACCTAGTAGATTAAACCCACCAATGCTGCTAGGCATGAGGCTATGCACTAGGCACTGGGGAACTAAGGATGCAAAAGTCTTCAACGCCACCCTAACAAAGAGAAAAGGCTATATGGAGTTCTTGCTAGGAGCTTGGGCCTTGGGTGGGATGCAGGGATGCACAGCAGGAAGAAGTCCCCAAGAATGGGGACTGAGGGACAGCCCTCCTCAGGTGGGTGGGCTGAACTCTGGCTGCTTAGAGTAGAGAGTACATGAGCTGGGCAGGAGGTCAGCAGGCATTTTGGAAGAGGTCCCTTTCCAATAGGGAGGGTTAAAGAGTGCAGTGGGAGGGAAGCGTTGCAAAGCAAGGGAATGTGTATGCAAGGGTGGAAACTTGTGGGGTGTATGGAGGGGTGATGACTGGAACACCCATGGCCTTTGGCACCTTGTAGATTTCATTTCTTCCTTCAGTGTCCCAAACCCTCATTCCTCATTCAGTTAAGCAACCTCCGACGGAAGGGACAGCAGGACGGGTTCCCCTGAGAGCCAGCCAACAGGGAAATAATCTCTTTCTATCTCCCATGACTTTCTTCCCCTCCTGCAACTTCATAGCCACCTCTACTCTGAGCAGTCCCTCTGGATAGAAAGAGGCATGTTTTCTTCTTGCTTCCTTGATGCAACAGACCTTCCTCAGATACATCGTTTTCAGAGCTCCAAGGAAAGGTGCTTCATCTATCCACAAAGAAGGGGAAGCCCCCGACTGGTTGAAATCATTCTGAGCAGCGAAAGGTTGAAGACTGTGAAACTCACAGGGAAAGTACAGATGCCCATTTTCTTAGAGTGTTTCATTCAACCTCGGGCTGGAGGGGACACAGGATGCCCTGGGAAGCCTGTGAGAGACCCCTAATGAGGTTGTTCAACAACAGATGCCACAGTCTGCCTATGGACACTTCCTTTACCTGCTTGGAGGAGGCACGGTTTTCTTGGTGCCCTGCCAAGGCTGTTTCTGCTTTCACGAGGATGAATGTCTGACAGGGAGCTTCTGGAGTACCAGACAGCTGCCCTCTGCCATGCACGGATGCCACCATCCTCCCGCACACAGAAGTCCTGCCACCTCTGAGCCACTGTCCCCCGGCTTTATGAAGGTCTGATTGTCAAATAAAAATTGTATGTATTTAAGGTATAAAACATTATAATTCAATACGCATATATATTATAAAAAGATTGCTACAACCAAGCCAATTAATATATCTATCAACTCACTTAGTTGCCCTTTTGTGTATATAGGTGTGGGGTGAGAACACTGAAGTTCTGTCTTACATAATCAGTAACTACACCCAGCAGTTGCATTAGGTCCCCAGAATTTATCTTTTCAGCATAACTAAAACCTCATACCCTTTTGCCAATGTCTCCCCGTGACTCCCACCCCATAGCTCCTGGTAAGTGCTATTCTGTTTCTATGTTAACTTTTTTTTTTTGAGACAGAGCCTCAAGCTGTCACCCTGGATAGAGTGCTGTGGCTTCACAGCTCACAGCAACCTCCAATTCCTGGGCTCAAGCGAGTCTCCTGCCTCCGCCTCCCAAGTAGATGGGACTACAGGCGCCCGCCACAACGCCCGGCCATTTTTTGGTTGCAGCTGTCATTGTTGCTTGGCGGGTCCGGGGGCTGGATTCGAACCCGCCAGCTCAGGTGTACGTGGCTGGCGCCTTAGCCCGTTGAGCCACAGGCGCCGAGCCCTATGTTAACTTTTTTAGACCCTGAATATAAGAGAGGTCAGGCAGTATTTATCTTTTTATGTCTGGCTCATTTCACTTAGTCGAATGGCCTCCAGGTTCATCTGTGTTGTGGCAAGTGGCAAGATCTCTTTCTTTCTTCTTCTTTCTTAAAGCTGAATAACATAATATACATATATACACAGACACACATATATGTAGGGCATACACACACGCACAATAAATATAGACGGCACATTCATATATACCGTGTATATTTTGTACACACACAGAATGTGCATATATATTCAGACACACATGTACACACACACTATAAATATGTACACATTCGTATATACTGTGTATATTTCATACGCACGCAGAATGTGCATATGTACACAGACACACATACATGCATACACACACACACACTGCAATGCCCTGAGGCATTAGACAGCCTCACCGCTACAGCCGTTCCATGGAATAGAGTCTTGTGCCTGTAGCTCTCCCAGGCTGGGGTCGCACACTCACTAGAGGCTCTGCCGTTCTGGGATCTTGGCAGCAGCCGCATCCTTGTGGTTCCACTGGGCAGTGCCCTGGTGGCTCCTCTCTGCCATAGCTCTGCCCTTGCAACAGTTCTCTACCTGGGCCCCAAGGCTATTTCTGACGTCCTTTAAAATCCAGGAGGAGGCTGCCATGGCCCCACAGCCTGCACACTTTACCCATCTGCTGAGTAAGCACCACATGGACACCACCAAGGCTTACCACTGTCACCCTCCAACAGAGTGGCACAAGTCACACCCAGGTCCACTTAAGTAAGACAGCTGCAGCGGCCAAGAAGTGCTTCACTGCAGCCATGGTGCTGCGGCACTCTTCCCAGGCCACAGAATGAGACTCTGTCTCAAAAAAACTAAGAAAGGATCTCCAAAACGCCTCCAAGGGTCAGTCTCCCAGTATCCTGATGAATAAATAGCACCTGACCTCCTTCTAGCCCTGCTAATTCTGTCATCAAAAGGTTGATCAGCAGGTGGTGCCTGTGGCTCACAGTAGTAGGGCGCCAGCCACATATGCCAGAGGCGGCGGGTTCAAACCCAGCCCCGGCCAAAAACCGCAAAAAGAAAAAAAAGGGGGGGGGATTGATCAGCTACACCCCTGCTTGCTTTTTCATTCTGTCTGTGGTCAGGCTATGATTTTCCCATATCTTTACATTCAGCTTCCCTTTTATTTATAAATTCTGCCTTTAAATAATTTATTTCTTCTCCCATCTTACCATGTACAATTTAAAGCCACATGACTACTTCAATGTTTTGCTTAGAAACTTCTTCTCTCAGATATCTTAGTTCATTGCTCTCAAATTCTACCTTTCAAAAGGGAAAGGACACAATTCAGCCAAGTTCTTTGCCAGCTTGTAACAGGAATGGCCTTTACTCCAGTTTCCAGTACCTTGTCCTTCTTTTCCATCTGAGGCCTCAGTGGAATTGTTTTTACTGACTATACTACTACCGACATTCTGATCACCACCACTTAAGTCATCTCTTGGAAGCTTCAGACTTACCTTACAGAGTTCCTTTTCTTTGGAGCCCTCATCAGAATCCCTCTTTAATGCTCCATTTATAATATTCTAGGCTTCTTCCAGTATTCATTTCAAAACTGTTCCAGCCTGTACTCATAACCCAGTTCCAAAGCTACTTCCACATTTTTAGGTATTTATTATATCAACAATTCCTGGTACCAATTTTCTGTCTTAGTCTATTTTGTGTTACTGTCATAGAATAGCACAGCCTGGGCAATTTATAATGAACAGAAACCTACTGACTCACAGTTTGGGAGGCTAGCAAGTTCAATATCAAGGTGTCAGCATCTGGCAAGGGTCTTATGACTACCTCATCCCATGAAAGAAGAGCAGAAGGACAAAAGTGAGAGGAAGAGAGAAAGGCAAAAGGAAACCCAAGTTATCGTGTATAAGGAACCCACTGGTTGGAAGCCCAACACTGCTGCGTGGGAGGTAACTTTTTTTTTTCCGAGACAGAGTCTCACTCTGTCACCCTGGCTAGAGTGCCATGGTGTTACAGCTCACAGCAACCTCAAACTCTTGGGCTTAAGCGATTCTCTAGCCTCACCCTCCCAAGTAGCTGGAACTACAGGCACCCTCCACAACGCCCGGCTATTTTTTGTTGTAGTTGTCATTGTTGTTCGGCAGGCCCCGGCTGGATTCAAATCCGCCAACTCCTGTGTATGTGGCTGGCACTGTAGCCACTGAGCAACCGGCACTGAGCCCTCATTATGCTTTTGATTTGTAGCTCCTGATGATTATTGATGTTTGGGTACCTTTTCATATACCCGTTGGCCTTTTATCTTCTTTGGAGAAATAGCTATTCAGATACTTTGTCCATTTTTCAATCAGGGTATTTTTTTCCTGCTATTGAGTTCTATGAGCCCTGTATGCTTGGGGTATGAACCCCTTATCAATACTACAGTTTGAAAATATTTTCTTCCACTCCATAAAATACCCTTTTCATTTTGTTAATGGTTTTCTATATTGTGCAGAAGCTTTTTAGTTTGACATAGTCTCGTTTATTTAATTTGCTATTGTAGACTGAACTTTGGGTCTCCTAAACAAAAAATCATTGCCAAGACCACCATCAAAGAGCTTTTCCTCTATGTTTTCTCTATGAGTTTTGTGGTTTAAGTTTTCATAGTATAAGATATTATGTTTAAGTTTTTAGTCCATTTTGAGTTGATTGTTAGGCATGGCGTAAGATAAAGTGTTGATTATCATTCTTTTGCATGTGGATATCCGGTTTTTCTAGCATCATTTAAGAAGAGACTGTTTGGCAGCACCTGTAGCTCAGTGGGTAGGGTGCCGGCCACATACACCAAGGCTGGTGGGTTCAAACCCAGCCTGGGCCAGCTAAACAATGACAACTGCAACAACAACAACAACAAAAGCCGGGCATTGTGGCAGGCGCCTGTAGTCCCAGCTACTTGGAAGGCTGAGGCAAGAGAATTGCTTAAGCCAAGAGTTTGAGGTAGCTGTGAGCTGTGATGCCACAGCAGTCTACCCAGGGCAACATAGTGAGACTCTGTCTCAAAAAAAAAAAAAAAGAAGAAGAAGGAGAAGATACTATTCTTTTGATTGTGTATTCTCATCACCTTTATTTCTGGGTTCCCTAGTTATTCTAGTACCAAACTATTTTGATTACTATACTGTGTAATATAATTTGAAATCAGCAAGTGTGATGCCTGCATCTTTGCTATTTCTCAAGATTGCTTTTGCTATTCGAGGTCTTTGGTGGTTTCCACAAATTTTAGGACTGTTTTTCAATTTCTATAAAAAGTGTCATTGGAATTTTGATAGAGATTGCATTGAAACCATAGATCACCTTGGGTAATACAGACATTTTAACAATATTAATTCTTCCAATTCATGAACACAGGACATCATTCTACTTATTTGTATCTTATTCAGTTTCTTTTATTAATGTTTTGTAGTTTTCAGTGTACAGATCTTTCACCTCCTTAGTTAAATTTATTCCTAGTATTTTATTCTTTTTGATCCTATTGTAAATAGGATTGCTTTCTTAATTTCTTTTTCTGGGTAGTTCATCATTAGCGTATAGAAACACAACTAATTTCTGTATGTTGATTAAGTAACCCGCCACTTTGCTGAATCCATAATGATAACAGTCTATTTTAAGCTGATAACAACTTAAATGTGGTTACATACAAAAACCACACTTTTAATTCTCCTTCTACATTTTGTGCTTTTGGTGTCACAATTTACCTGTTTTTTTGTTATTGTTGTTTGTTTATTTGTTTGTTTTTAAGAGACAGAGTCTCACTTTTTTGCCCTTGGTAGAGTACCAGGGCATCACAGCTTACAGCAACCTCCAACTCCTGGGCTTAAGTTGATTCTGTTGCCTCAGCCTCCCGAGTAGTTGGGACCATCGGCGCCTGCCAGAATGCCTGACTATTTCTGTTGTTGTTGTTGTTGTTGTCGTTGTTGTTGCAGTTTGGCCGGGGCTGGGTTCAAACCTGCCACCCTCGGTATATGGGGCAGGAGCCCTACCCACTGAGCCACAGGGGCTGCCCAATTTACCTGTTTTTATATTGTGCATCCAATACAAATATTGTGTATCCAACAAATTATTGTTGCTATAGTGATTTTTAATACTTTTGTCTTTTAACCTTTATTCTAGAGTTAAAATTGATTTATACACCACCATTACAGTATTACACATGTAATAATAGTTCAACAATAGTTCAACTTAATGATATTTTTGATTTTATAACGCCACTTTATAAAAGTGATTCCTCTTTAGAAGCTGCCATACTTTAGTACAGTATTCAATAAATTACATGAGATATTCCACATGTTATTATAAAATACACTTTGTATCAAATTATTTTGCTTGTCTGATGGCTAACAAGTGTTCTGAGCATGTTTAAAGTAGCTAGGCTAAGCTATGATGCTTGGCCGTCCAAGTGTATTAAATGTAATTCCAACTCACAATGTGGTGTTTTCAAATTACAATGGCTTCATCAGGACAGGACTCCATGGTAGGTCAAAGAACACTGTTTATATTTACCTTTACCATTGAGTTTTATACTTTAATATGTTTCATGTTAGTAATTACTGTCCTTTTATTTCAGTTTGAAGAACTCCTGTTAGCATTTATAAGGCAGATGTAGTGGCGATGGACTTCTTCAACTCTTGTTTGTGTAGAAAAGTCTTTATCTCTCCTTTTCTGAAGGGCAGATTTTCCAAGTACAGTATTCTTTTTCTTTTTCTTTTCTTTTCTTGTAGTTTTTTGGCTGGGGCCAAGTTTGAACCTGACCCCTCCAGTATATGGGGCTGATGCCCTACTCCTTGAGCCAAGGCGCCACCACCAAGTACAGTATTCTTGGTTAGTAGGTTTCTTCTTTTAGAACTTTGAGTCTATTCTCCTGGCGTGCAAGGTCTCTGCTGAGAAATCCACTGATACCCTGATGGGGATGCTTTTGTTTGTGATTCATCTCCTGTCTCGCTACTTTAGAGATTATCTTTGTTTTATTTTTTGACAAATTGATTATAATGTACACCACTGATGTCCTCTTGTCCTCTTTAAATTGAAACTGGGAACCTTTGATCCTCATGTACCTGGAAGTCCATATCGTTCCCAATAACTGGAAAGTTTTTTTAGCCATTATTTCTTTAAGTAAGCTTCGCCCCTTGCTCTCTTTCTCTTCTAAGATATCCGTAACGTGCACATTATTTCTCTCAATGGTGTCAAATAAATTCCATAAGCTTCATTCGTTCCTTGTAATTCTTTTTCTTTTCTTCTTCTTTCACTGGGTAATCTCAAATGTCTCACTTCAAATTTATAGATTACTTCTCCTGCTTGACCAAGTCCACTGTTGAAGCTCTCTAGTGCATTTTCCATTTCATTCATTGTTATTTGCAACACCAGAATTTCTGCTTGGTTCGGTTTTATGATCACTAGCTCTTTGTTAAACTTCTTTTTTGTTTTTCTTGATCTCATTGCACTGTCTACCTATATTATCTTTGTGCTAGCTGAGCTTCCTTAAAACAATTATTCTTCATATTTATAAGGCAATTTTATAGCTCTCTACCTCTTTGGGATCAGTTACTTGGAAATTACCATGTTCCTTTGGTGGTGTTATGCTCCCCCTCTTTCCTTAATATTCTTTGAATTGTTGCATTTCTGTTATCTGTTAGTCACCTCCTTTCATCTTTACTGATAGACTTTTAGTGATGAACACCTTCACCAGTAGCTATGGCTTGGCCAAAAATTCTTAGGCCCTCTTAAGCCTTTTCTATAGAAACATCTATTTCATCCCTCACGCTCCCTCTTAAAGAGGAATTCTTAAGATTGTATGTCTTCTCTCAATGCTACAAACCTAGGCTAGTTGCCAAGAGCCTCCCTTTTGTTTTCCTGAGTACAGGGGTCCGAAATGCTCAGGTTCATAGGCCTCAAGCAATGCTGCAGAGCTGAGCTGGCTGACTACACATGTTGATTAGCCGTCTGCAAAAGCTCACTCTCGCTTTCCAGGGATAAACATGTAGAGCTGGCCACCAAGAGGGAGACACAAGGTGTGTGGAGCACTGGAGTGCCCATGGGCCAACTGGGGGACCTGCACGTAAGGTATCCAGGCATCCCGAGTGTCTGGTGGACAGAGCTCCTAATGAGGGCCACAGAGTAGTTAGTAAGATTATGGCCCATTTAGGGGTTCCATAGCCTTTCTCCCCAGTGCCCATCTTCTCCCAGTCACTCAGCTATCCTGATCTCCTCAGCATTGTAGACAGGATGAGGGAAAGGTGAGCCCCTTGGGCGGCATTCCGCACAGCTGGGGAAAGTGGGGCACTAACCCACTGCTCTCACTTTCCCCCAGGGGAGGAATTATGGGCTGAGGGAGCCTCCCTTGGCACTGAGCTGTGATCCCTTAGAAGGGAAAGAGGCAAGTAAAGCAACCACATCTACTCTCGGATTTTATCATCCAGTGTGTGCTGGAACTTCCACACTCAACTCCCAAGTTCCCACAGAGGGACTTTCATCTGTGGGTCAAATCAGTGCACTGTAGGAAATGATAGGGAATTCATTGTCTGGCATCTGGCTGACATCATTCTCCTCCACTGCCTTTGTTGTCTAAATTGAAATCCTGCAGAGGGACTTTCATCTGTGGGTCAAATCAGTGCACTATGGGAGATAATAGGGAATTCCTTTTCTGGCATCCAGCTGACATCATTCTCCTCCACTTTCTTTGTTGTCTAAAGTTTCCTATGCTCTCCAGGAGGGCCTCTCGAAGGCGTCTATCCATGCCTTCGGTGCCTAGACTGAGCTGCCCATTGTTTACTGGGTTCCCCAGAATTACCCACGGAATGGTGTTGTAACCCAGCTCCCTGAATGAATGAATAAAAGAATGAACCATCACCTTCAGCCTCACCTTGTGCTCTCAGGAGACCTAGACAAATCATAAAAATATGAGATTTAAGCTGAGGATCCACTTCAGTAGAATTTAGATCTTCCAATTTAAGGAAGATAACTTTCTGTGCCCACTCTTCCTTGAAATAGCAACATCCAAAAAGCAGGGAGCAGTTCATCTCCAAAGCTGCACAAGCGAGAGGCACAGGGACTACCTGTTCTAAACCAAGGATCTCCTAGCCTCATGTGACTGCCACTGTGGTCTGTGGCCAGCTGCACCAGCATCCCTTAGGACTTGTTAGAAGTGCAGACCTTCTCAGAAACGCTCCACCCCAGATTTACAGAATTAGAATTGGTGCTTTATCAAGATCCTAGATGATTCACATGGTGCACACTAGGATCACATGGGTGATTTGAGCTTTTAAATATTAATACCCAGGCCCCATCCACCACCGAGTGGAACCCAGACATCTGTATTATAAACGTCCCCAAAGAATCTCCCAGGAGGCGTTAGTAACAATTTTCCATGAATGTATTCCTACACTTTGTACTCAGCCAGACATGAGAAATTCCCCTTTTCTTCCTTGTTATTAATTTTTCATAGCTAATATATGCACAACTTTTTTAAAGTCAAAGAGTAGAAATTAGTGTACAACAAAATGTAACTCTCCCCAAAGCCCTAACCTTCAGTGCCCCAAGTGCCTTCTCCAAAGGTCACCACTGTTACCTGGTTGTGTTTCCCCAAGCTTTTCTTTTTATTTATTTATTTTTAGACAGAGCTACCCTCTGCCACCCACTCACTCTAGGTAGAGTGTCGTGGCATCATATCTCATAGCAACCGCAAATTCTTGGGCTCAAGTGCTCCTCCTGTCTCAGCCTCCCAAGTAGCTAGGACTACTTTGTGGTTGTTGTTTTGTTGAAACAGATTCTCACTCTGTTGCCCTTGGTACAGTGTCATAGCATCTTAGCTCACAGCAACCTCAACCTCTTGGGCTGAGTAGCTGGGACTACAGGCACCCACCACAATGCCCAGCTAGTTTTTCTATTTTTAGTAGATATGGGGGTCTCACTCTTACTTAGACTGGTCTCCAACTCCTGAGCTTAAGCAATCCTCCTGCCTTAGCCTCCCAGAATGCTGGGATTACAGGTGTGAACCCATGCCCAGCCCTTCCCGAGCTTTTCTATGTCTATGCATGGCCAAACCCATCCATGTACACACAACCTTCTTCTTTATAAACAAAGGGTGCCAAAAAAATGTATACACATTTTAAGAAAGGGAAAAACCGTATTAAAATTGTGATAGTTGATATATACCTGTAACCAAAGATGAATACAAGTCACTTTTGACTTCTGTAATTCGAAGAGGTGCTCAACACAGGTGCCATCAATGTCCAGACGAGTGTTTTTCAACCTTTTTTATCTCACGGCACACTTGAATCTATAGTTAAACTTCTACAACACACTGAAATTACATTGATTTAAAAAAAGAGAGAAAAAAAGAATAGACTTACTGTGCTTTAAGCTTCTTTTGGAAAGAATTTAATTGATGGTCTTACAACTTTACACAGCAGACCTAAGATCCTCTCACGGCATACCAGTGAGAGGACGTTGGTCTGGATGTTGACAGCCACTATGTTGAGCATTTCTTGGAATTGCAGGAGTCAAATGTGACTCGTATTCATCTTTTGTTACTTCATCTTTTCATATATATGGACTATCACAATTTTAATACAGTTTTTCCTTATTTAAAATGTGTATACATTTTTTTTTGGCACCCTTTGTTTATAAAGAAGAAGGTTGTGTACATGGATGGGTTTGGCTAGGCTGGTCCAGACGCTTCTGATTATGGTGAATAAAAAGCAATACATAAACAATATCTCTTTTTGGCCCCCCATGAGGTGTTCTGCAGCTTGCTATTTTCACTTCCCCTACCCTTTTTCTTTCTGGACTATCTTTGTGTTTTATCATTCATCTGAAATCTATATTGATTTCATAATAGTATTGAGTACATTGGATTTTTTTTTCCATTCCACAGCCATAAAAAAGAGGGAGATTTTACATCTTTTATGTTTACCTGGATGGAGCTACATCATATTCTTCTTAGTAAAGTATCTCAAGAATGGGGGAAAGTACCCACTTTTTATTTTCAAAGCACTTAACACCAACTCAGTGGGGGGCCACATCCTTTACTGTGCAGACTAGCACACGTCTGAGAGCAAAGGAGCACACTAATAGTTCTACTAGGACACAGATGTGACTACCCTAGGTTACAGAATACATGTCCACCCAATTTATCATGTATGCCTTGTGTATTTGGCTTCTCTCAAATATAAACTTCCAGAGGATAAGAATTACTCTGATTCGTTCACTGCTGTTTTTCTGGAGCCCTGAGTGGCATCTGGAAGGCAGCAGAAGCTCATCCAACATTTGACAAGTGAATAAATAAATTAAACATGAATATCTCCTCCAGGCACAGTGTCTCACGCCTGTAATCCCAGCACTCCAGAGGCCGAGGCAGGTGGATGACCTGAGCTCAGTAGCTCAAGACCAGCCTGAGCAACAGTGAGACCCCCATCTCTAAAAATAGCTGGGCATTGTGGCAGGCACCTGTAGTCCCAGGAGGCTGAGGCAAGAGGATCACTTTAGCCCAGGAGTTTCAGTTTGCTCTGAGCTATGATGATGCCATGGCACTCTACCCAGGGTGACAGAGTAAGACTCTGTCTCAAAAAAAAAAAAAAAAGAATATCTCTGAATACCATCATTGGCATATGCGTGAGAACATCTTTAGGATAAATTCCTAGAAGTTGAAAGGCTGCATCAAAGGGTATATGCATCTTATAATTTGACAGATAAGACTGTACTGTGCTCCAAGGAGTGTGTGCTAATTACCATGCCCAACAACAAGGAAACCAGGGCTTCTGCCCCCCTGGATCTTTGTGGCCTGAGTGTGTACATAAGCAGACAGATACACCCATGTGCCCATTCATACTCAGCATGCCGTACACACACAGACCGGTGACCTCAGCCAGCCAAGACCAAGCACTGAACCTTCCCTGTTCCCAGGAGAGCATGTTTGGGGGCTGGGAGGGGTGAGGAGGGTCTTCTCACACCCATTGACAAAGGTGTTTGGAGTCCCCTCTCCTCTCCCCAGCACCCTTTCAGGCAGGACCAACATTTGCAAATTACCTTTCCAGCCAGCCCTGGACTATCACACACAGCCTGGCAACACCCAGTGCAGGCCTAGCTCAATAAATGCTTAATTAATTAATCAATCAAGCCAAATCAAAGATTGGGTTGATTACCCGGATATTTTTGTCTGCATAGCAATAGGCAACTTGTTAATTGCTTTTTCTCTTTTTTCTGAAGTTTGGTCCTGAAATGATAATAAGTTTTGGAATTATGTAGATACAGCTTCAGAGGTCAAAAACCTTGAAAAGCATGAAATAGTCTCCGGGTGCCCTCAAAGCAGATTGCTGCAGGAGCAGTAGTCATTATCCTAGAAGTCAATTCCTTAATGCTGCCATAATACTGAGGTATAAACCACCCTGGCTTATGATGGCATAACTAAAGCCCAAGGGTGCCAAAGTCAGAGAAGATACATCAGCACTGTTTTCCCCACCAGTGGATGTCCATGCAGACGCTGATCGTGAGGACAAAGGAGTATATTACTGCATAAGGTTCTTTTTGTTTGTTTGTTTTGTTTGTGATTTTTGGCTGGGGCTGGGTTTGAACCCGCCACCTCTGGCATATGGGGCCAGTGCCCCACTCCTTTGAGCCACAGGCCCCGCATAAGGTTCTTAATTGTACCTCTCTCTGTGGGATTCCGGCGAAATACCGGCACGCTGCAGCTCCATGAGAAAACGTTATGTTGGGTCAAATGTAGAAAAATGAGGAAAAACGTGATGTGCTTCACGGGCTTAATGAACTTCCCGTGGGCGGTGGAGATTTCTAGGGAGCCCCATGCAACAGCCTTAGCGAGCTCCACGTTGGGTTCCCCAAGTGTCTTCACATAGTCGCTAAAGGGTGGCAAAATTACCTGCCTTATTTTCATTTACAGATCAGGAGATGCTGAGATTTTTGTGCTATTTATTTTTAGCTCTAAATATTAGACTGGGCCCTTCCAGACATTAATCAGGTTGCGATTATTATGCTCTTAGTGGATCCGGGGAGGAATAAAGGAATGGCACCCCAGGGGCCTTCGCTACACAGCCCACAACCAGGCACGCAGGGCAGACACATCCAGGACCTGCCACTTCTCTGTCGCTGGTAACAAACTGCGCCCCAACAAGTCCCCAGGAAGGTGCAGTGCGCAAGAGCAGGGAACCCTAGGGAGTTCGGTACAATTGAGAATGTTGGGTAACTTCCAGAAGCTGGAAAAACTATGTAATAATTCCCCCAAAGCATTTCCCCCTTACTTTCTAAAGATTTGCCTTTGATTTTTAAAAAGCTCTTTCGGGTTGAGCTGGAGCACGCACTGGCACATTCGTCTGCAAGGCGGTGCTCTGGCAGCGGCCCACGCCTCCGAGGCTGCCAGGAGGGCTCCTGCGGCCCCCGCGCCCGGGACGCGCGATCCCGACCATAAGCGCTGCCTTCACAGGCTGTCGGGGAGTGTGAACCGGGGACAGCAGAGCTGGCCGGCCGCCCGGCAGTAGCCACTTCCTCCCCCGCCCGCTGCCATGCAAACAGTCAGCGCAGAAAGATCAATAGCGCAGCTTCCGAATCTCCTTCTTTGCAACATTGTCAACACGTGTTCAGCCCCGCGCGGGGTACGAACAAGTGCACGAGACGTGAGCCAACGCACACATTCGTCACACGTCAGTCTTCACGGTCCCCTCAACACCTTTAAACGGCGCCACGCCGAACGATTGGTGCCCACTGGCTCTCCGAGGTCTCATGAGGGTTCACCAAGGTTTGGGGGGCTCTGAGATCTGGGGACCTGGCCACCAGCCAGAGGCATGCGTGCCTTCTTCAAGGTTGGATTATCTGTGCAAGGCACACCTCCGGGTCTAAATACAGATCACAGATCAAAAAGCACAGAAGCAGGGTCCAGGGGGGCAGTGCGCTGAGACATGGACTCCCAGGCAGATAGTGTTGGCCTGGGGGGCTCACCTTTCCACCCACCATTCATCAGCCACCAATGGTACAACCTCCCAGGGCAACTCTAGAACAACTCAGTTCCAAATTGCCTCTCTGTTTTGAAAAGAAGGGGCAGAGCCGTCTTTCCTGGGGGCCGTGACCAACTCACACAACTTTGGCAACAAGTAGAATTGGGTTCAACCTCTGGGTCTGCTACAAATTAGGGGAGTGACCTTGAACAGGCTTCTCAGAGTCTGGATTTCTTATTCTTAGAAATAGTTATCGTAGCATCTACTGTCCCAATTTTGTTGTGAGAATTAAAGACCCTGTGTGTGTTGGCTCAGCACCTGTGGCTCAATGGGCTAAGGCGCCAGTCACATACACCTCAGCTGGCAGGTTCAAATCCAGCCCAGGCCGCCAAACAACAATGACGGCTGCAACCAAAAAAATGGCCGGGCATTATGGGGGGCGCCTGTAGTCCCAGCTACTTGGGAGGCAGAGGCAGGAGACTCGCTTGAGCCCAGGAATTGGAGGTTGCTGTGAGCTGTGATGCCACAGCACT
>CAUYON010142510.1:0-10262 GCA_963573935.1 Arctocebus calabarensis
TTTTTTTTTTTTTTTTTTTTTTTTTTGAGACAGAGCCTCAAGCTGTCAACCTGCATAGAGTACCGTGGCATCACAGCTCACAGCAACCTCCAATTTCTGGGCTCAAGCAAGTCTCCTGCCTCCGTCTCCCAAGTAGCTGGGACTACAGGCGCCCGCCACAACACCCGGCCATTTTTTGGTTGCAGCCATCATTGTTGTTTGGCAGGCCTGGGCTGGATTCGAACCCGCCAACTCAGGTGTACGTGGCTGGTGCCTTAGCCTGTTGAGCCACAAGCGCCGAGCCTCTACAATTTTTTTGTCATTAGCCAGGCATGGTGGTATGTGGTGGCACATGCATGTAGTTCCAGTAACTTGGAGGGCTGAGGCAGGCAGATGACTTGAGCCCAGGAGTTCCAGGCAGCAGTGAGCTATGATGACACCACTGCGCTCCAGCCTGGGTTACAGAAGACCCTGACTCTAAAAAAATTAAGTTTTCAGAGCGGCACCTGTGGTTCAGTGAGTAGGGCACTGGCCCCATATACTGAAGGTGGTGGGTTCAAACCCCACCCCAGCCAAACTGCAACAACAAAAAAAAATATCAGGGCATTGTGGTGAGTGCCTGTAGTCCCAGCTACTTGGGAGGCTGAGGCAAGAGAATCACCTAAGCCCAAGAGCTGGAGGTTGCTGTGAGCTGGGACGACACAGCACTCTACTGAGGGTGACAAAGTGAGACTCTGTCTCTAAAAAAAAAAAAAAAAAAAAATTAAGTTTTTAGAAAAAAGGTGGATTCATGTCTATGGTGGTTAGCAAAGATCATCAATACCTCTTGCAGGTATGAGCTCCTCCAAACCCTGGGGCTGCCTGCTAAGGAAAACTCGGGCCATGGAGCCAAGGGAGAAAGGCGTTGAGAGTAAAAAGGAAGTACTTGCCTTGGTCTTGGGTGCTTGGCCTCCATGCGTGCACACTGTCTGCTCGGAGCCGTGGCTCTGTCTCTCCCGGGGGCTGGGTGGCTGACTGCAGGCCAGAGGCCACCTCACTCCGAAGCTGGGCCAGGTCGTGCTCTGAGAAAGAGCGATCTCGCTTCAGTGTCACCTCTCCACACGGAGACTCTTCTTCCTAGGGACACACCAGACCTGCCTTGCCCACTTGGCCCATTGCTGGACCAAGGCACAGGACCTGGGGGTGCTGCTGGATCCATGAGGCCTCAATTCACTGCCCAACCCTGCTGTATTCTATGCAGTTTGTAGCAAGCATCTAAAGAGCAAAATTCTCCCCTGAGGCTTTCCAGAAAGCCCTGACAGGCGTACTGTCAGACAGAGACTGAGCCCATAGAGACAACACCACCATGCAGGAGAAGCCCCATGCAGCTGCATCTGCTGCTGCAACCACCCACCTGCTCCCCAGGCTCTGACCTCAGATGTGTTCATTTCTTCCATTTCGGCCAAGGTGGGTGCCTTGAGCAGCACCCGTGGCCGTGGGCGCTGGGTGCCACTCCTAGTATCTGGGACAGACAGGTTGATGCAGGAGGTGGACCTGACATCTCCAGAGCAGGCATCAAGTATGCAGGGCAGGGAGCCAAACCCTGGAGAGGACAGGCCAGCGGGCAGGGGACAATGAATCAGGCAGGAGCTGATGGCATCATGTGCACCTCTGCCTACTTCCCCCACTGTACAGAGGGGAAACTGAGGGCTGGTCAGCCACTTGATACATGAGAAATGCCAGCCTAGGGAGCCCCTCACCTCAAACATTCACGGCACAAATAGGAGTGGAGTTGCCATCTCAAACACTTTCTGAAAACAGTAAGTGAAACAGTACTGAAACCTGTGCAGGGTATTGCAAAGGAAGGTCAGGTCTCAGACATTTGAATAAATACCTGTTTTTTCCCCCATCTAAAAACATTGCTTTTATTTTACTCCTGACTGTTGAAATTTGTCAAACTATCGTGAAATGTGTGGCATGGCAAATGCGAGTCCCAGCCTACATGGAGGGCACAGATCACGTTACTTTTCATACCTTTTACTAAAGCTGCATGAGGCCACCAGACCTGAAGTCTACATCTCAAAGATAAAAATGCCCTATGTCTCCCAAACATGGAGGTGTTGTCAGGCACAGCCTGACCAGGGGAAGTGGGGGAACCCAGGCCAGGGCCATGGGAAGTCTCTCTCCTCCCCTCTCACTGCCAGGCTCACCCCGAGCAGCCCAGCCCTCGCCGCCCACTGGCCGCAGCCTCTTCTGCTGCCTGATTTCCTCCAGGATCTTCTCATGCAGGGTCCTCTGCTTCTGTGGTAACGGGCGAAGCTGTCTCTCTGAGACCTACAGGGGGTGGCCCATCCTAGAGTCAGGGGACCAGCCAGGCCCACAGGAGGGATTCCACCCAGGGGTTGTGTGCACTGTGCCCAGGAGCAGGTATAGGGCTGCCCAGGATGGAGGAGCCAAGCTAGCCACACTGAGAGCTGGTGGGCCAGCCATAGGACAATCCAGGCCCTAGCTGGCCTTCAAGGAGACACAGGTACCTGCTTCAGTGGAGGTCGAGAGCGGATGAATTCCAGGATGAGCTCATGTGCATCCTTCTTCACCCTAGGGGGGATGTCCCCATCCACCTGCCAGTGAGGACAGGAGGCAGCCCACACTGAGAACGGGGCTCTCTGCTGGAGCCTGTGTGGCCTGAAGGGGCTCGTCCAGCCTGGCCCTCCCCGGCCTCTGCCCAAGGACCCAAATGCCTCCCAGACACTGCAAGCCACTCTCTGGGTGACTGTAGCATCTGGCTTGACATCCAGTAACCCCGCTATGAGCTTCATGCTGCTTGGGTTCATCTGGAAATGGGTCAGTGGACACATCTCAGGTTGTCATAAGAGTGATACTAGTATATGGGAAAGCAACATGCTACCTTGGCTATTGGGGTCCCTTCTCAGGGAGCCATCCCTGGTCCTCTGGAACCTTCCACATCCCCTTTCCCTGCCTTGTTACTGTCCCCAACATGACCTGGCCTTTGTATTCCATAGCCTGGGGCTGTTGGGGAGGAGGGAGGCAGCTCAGGCGCTCACCATGACCTTGCGCAGCTTGTAGTTCCGGGCCCGGATGTCCTGCATCAGCATTTCGAAGGGTGTGAGCTGGAACTCAGTGGGAAGAGGGTTGAACTCGTGCTCCTGCACCTTCCTGAGTTTCACTCCATGGCGGAGTTCCCGCATGAGCTGGACCCAAAGCCGGGCCTGGGCCCCGAGGAGGAGAACACGCTCTCAGGCCCAGGCAGGGCCCCCACAGCCCTCCATACCCTTGGCAGCTGTCTGCTCCATCAACAGCCGAGCCTTACCCAATCCGTGTGGCCCAGCTTGTCGAGCTCTGCCTGGGGCTTCTCCACCTGGGGCTCATCCTCCCGGAGCTTCTGCAGCATCTGGGACCACATGCTCTGGTCAGTCCAGAGAAGGCAGGAGAGGGGCAGACATGGGCCTGACCTTCTGGCTCTGCCCACTAGGAGACACCTCCTCAACACAGGGCCTGCCACTCAACCAGCTAAAACAGGAACCAGTGAGCACGCTGACCCAGGCTTTGGGGCTCAGGTCCCTGAGAAAGTCATGTTGTCAGCCTTGGAACCACATAGGGCTCTCAGCATCCTGTCTGTTCTTTTGGGCAGCTTCTCCAGGTGAGGACACGTTAGGCCCTTATACTGTGGTCCTGTCCAACCCAGGTGCCCCACGAAGGCTCTGTGCCCTCCACAGGTGGTAGACACAGGTGTGGAAGCTCCATTCCTGCTCTCCTACTAAGCTCAGCTTTAGCCTTCCTCAGGCAGGCCACATGCCCACACACCCTCTTGGCGCACCCACACATGATCCTTGCAAGGGTTTACATTTAGATATTTCTCTGGTCAGTATCTAACTGGGACCTGACCCACTGTGACATACAATAGGTCCTTAAACATGGGGTGAATGAATGACAGCAATAGAGGGAGGAGTTGTTAGTCAGCAAGTCTGGGGACACAGTCACGGGTGTGTACTTTGTGATGGGTGGGGCAACGTCATGGGGAAGGCCCAGGAAGACTGTCAGGAGCTGACAGGTAATGTTCTATACTAAGAGTCTGTTAAGATGTTAGATCTCCCCAGCTACCCGGGAGGCTGAGGCAAGAGAATCGCCTAAGCCTGGGAGTTGGAGGTTGCTGTGAGCTGTGTGATGCCACGGCACTCTACTGAGGGCAATAAGGTGAGACTCTGTTTCTACAAAAAAAAAAAAAAAAAAATGTTAGATCTCCGTGGCAGCCTCCCATTCTCATAAACTCCGGACGCTGGAGAAGACCTGCCCTCCAGCACAGCTTCTCAAGCCAGGACAGAACCTTTTCCCTGGTTTTTGCCCCAAGCCACCTGCCAAACTACTTTGGGGTACTCTAGAAACAGCTGCCAACTTTCTGAGCAGCACAGGGGTGTCCTCAGCAGCCCTGAGCAAAGGACTGGGGCAGCTCTCCCATCCTCCTTTGGAATGTCTTTAGGCTGTTTCTGTCTAACCACCACCAAGAATTAGCCCACACCCACAGAGAGGACTTTCTCTCACTCACTCCTACCACCAATCCCCCAAACTTCTCTTTGGTCAATTTCTTAGTATACAGCTGTTTGCTCCTGCTAAAGAAAGAGCTTCCGGCATGTTCAAACTCGGCCCTGCCAAACTGTAACAACAATAACAACAACAAAAAAAACAGCCAGGCGTTGTGGGGGGCACCTGTGGTCCCAGCTGCTTGGGAGGCTGAGGCAGGAGAATCGCTTGGGCCCAGGAGCTGGAGGTTGCTGTGAGCTGTGTGATGCCATGGCACTCTACCTAGGGTGACAGACTGAGACTCTGTCTCAAAAGAAAAATTACAGAACTTATATCCACTAATGGCATGTAATTAATGTTCAGAAAATTATAATAAACTTATACTATGCATTTCCCCCCCCCCAAAAAAAAAAAGAAAGAGCTTCCACTGTATAGGGAAGAAACTGATCTCAGCAACAGAACACAGACTGAGTTCAGAGAGAGAAAGAAAAAGCACCCAGACCACCTGCCGATCATGGGCACTGAAAACACTTCTGAGTGGCCAAGGCAGGAGGGAGAGAGGGGCGGGCCCGGAACACTGGTATAGGCAGGGGATCCGCCTGATCCTGGCACGTGACTGGGCTACAGATGAGGCCGAAGTGATACGGGCTGTGTCCCATCAGACAGAACCATCCTGAGGGCCACTCAGGCTTAGAGGGTCAGGGAAGCTGGCCAAGAAACCTTCTCAGTTAAAGAAAAAGAGCCACAGCACCCACCATCAACGTGCCAGAGTGGGATCAGGAACCAGCATCAGTTAACATCAAAAACACCTCTGGGGGGTGTCGCCTGTGGCTCACTGAGTAGGGCGCCGGCCCCATATACCAAAGGTGCCCGGGTTCAAACCCGGCCTCAGCCGAACTGCAAAACAGAAAAATAGCCGGGTGTTGTGGTGGGCGCCTGTAGTCCCAGCTACTGGGGAGGCTGAGGCAAGAGAATCGCCTAAGCCTAGGAGTTGGAGGTTGCTGTGAGGTGTGTGACGCCACAGCACTCCACCAAGGGTGACAGAGTGAGACTCTGTCTCTACAAAAGAAAAAAAAAAGAAAAGGAAAAAACACCTCTGGGGCAGCACCTGTGGCTCAAAGGAGTAGCGTGCCGGCCCCATAAGCCAGAGGTGGCAGGTTCAAACCCAGCCCCAGCCAAAAAAAAACAAAAAAAAACCACCTTCTGCACCTAAGCAAGTAAGTGAAGCAAATCTTCCAGGTTCCCAAAGGCCCCTCTTTTCTCATCTGTGAGATGCTGATGGGAGGCAGGCTCTGCACAGAGACCCTCCAGTGAGAGGCTGAGCCCAGGGAAGGGACAGCTAGTGCCCAACTAGGGCTATAAGGAAGCAGGACAGCCCTGGGAGGACGTCAGAGCCCAGCACTGCCCTTGGTCTGGGATCCAGGTGAGGGGATCAGCCTTAGAGGCCACATTTGCTCTCCTATAACATGGCTGATATCCTCAGCTAGGTGGCAGGCAACAGGATCAGGTGCATTACAGCCACAGCAAAGAGTTTTCTCACTGAACTGCACCCCTTAAAGCTTCAAGCACACGGCTCGGTGCCTGTGGCTCAAGTGGCTAAGGTGCCAGCCACGTACACCTGAGCTGGCAGGTTCGAATCTAGCCCGGGCCCGCCAAACAACAATGACGGCTACAACCAAAAAAAATGGCCGGGCGTTATGGCGGGCGCCTATAGTCCCAGCTACTTGGGAGGCGGAGGCAGGAGACTCGCTTGAGCCCAGGAATTGGAGGTTGCTGTGAGCTGTGATGCCACAGCACTCTAACCAGGGTGATAGCTTGAGGCTCTGTCTCCAAAAAAAAAAAAAAGCTTCAAGCACACAGGTGAATATGTGGTTCCTTAGTGAAGACATGGTTTTTCAGGATAGGGGTCTTGTCTGTCTGCAGGTGTAGAAGTGTGGGTCAGGGGTGATGCCTGGGGGAGGCCTCACCCCCAACCCCTCCTGGTAAAGAGCGGTGTGAGAGCTAAGTTAGAGTGTGCAAAGCTTGTAGGACAAGGCCTGCAGAGTGCAGATTGGCATGTTACCACTGTCCTCCAGAGTGGCAGAGGAGGGACATACAGACATCTGGTCCTGCCCAACCCCATGCCCCACACTCTGCACATCCACACACACAGGGAAGCACTTCCTTGGCCTCCAGCCCTCCTCTGGGCCTGACCCTTCTACCTTTGCCCCTGCAAGCCCTGCCCCCCAGCTGGCCCTCACCTCCTTGGCCTCCCGGACCCTGGCAAGGAAGGCCCGAAGCTCCAGCGTCTCCATGAAGAGCGCACGGCACACCGCCTGGTAGTGGGCCTGTGCACCCCGAGGGTCAGTCAGGCGTGCTGCGCATAGCTGCATGGCCTGGGTGAAGGTGCGTACAGCACGGGGGCTGCTCTCAGTCTCCTCCTCCTCCTCAGGGCCACCATAGCCCTCGTCTGCCACTCCACAGCCACTGTCATCGTGGTCGTTGTTGGCCATGAGGTCAATGAGACGCTCCAGCTGCGGGCTGAGCTCACGCTCCTCACTCTCGTCCAGCCCCCAGTCCAGTGCACGATAGATAGCAAAGCCCAGTGACTGCACCATCTGCAGGACAGGGGAGTGGGCAGTCACAGGGGCCCAGCAACGGGAGAAGGACAGAAGCTAGTCCAAGTGACAGGCCAGGAAGGAGATGGAGCCGCCCAGCATGACTCATAGCCAGCTGCCCTTCCAGGGGTACCAACATGGTACAACCCAGGCTGGGACTGAGTAACAAGATGTTCCCAGAGGGCCATAGCCACTTTGAAAAAGAGTCTGGCAAACTCTAAAAACCAAGCATATACCTGCCACATGACATTGTGCCTCCTCCCCTGGGTATTTAGCCACAAGAAATAAGAGACACATCCATGCAAACCTTGTGCATGCTCAGAACACACAAAGCTGGGATAGTTCAAATGCTCCTCAACTGCTAGATGGTGGCAAATGTGGACATCCTTGCAGTGCACTATTACTGACCTTTGAAAAAGAATAAACCTCACTAAATGCCAGCTTTGCCAGCACCACATCCACAAAAGTTTTAACTCAGCTGAGCTTCTGAGTGGGAATCTGCTTCCAAAAAATTTCCTGTAACCCAAGTCACCGGAAACTCTCTGGAAGGTTAAGAATGCTTGCTTTCGGCTCGGCGTCTGTGGCTCAACGGGCTAAGGCGCCAGCCACGTACACCTGAGCTGGCAGGTTCGAGTCCAGCCCGGGCCCACCAAACAACAATGACGGCTGCAACCAAAGAAAATGGCTGGGCGTTGTGGCGGGCGCCTGTAGTCCCAGCTACTTGGGAGGCGGAGGCAATAGACTCGCTTGAGCCCAGGAATTAGAGGTTGCTGTGAGCTATGATGCCACAGCACTCTATCCAGGGTGACACCTTGAGGCTCTGCCTCAAAAAAAAAAGAATGCTTGCTTTCTTGTAAGAAAAATCCCCAGCAGGCCAGGCATGGTAGCTCACATCTGTAATCCCAGCAGTCTAGGAGGTAGAGGCAGGTAGATCACTTGAGTTCAGGAGTTCAAGAGTTCAAGACCAGGCTGAGCAAAGAGTAAGACCCTGTCTCCAAAAAAAAAAAAAAAAAAAAAAATATATATATATATATATATATATTTTATATATTTATTTAAATAAATATTATATATATATATGTGTGTGTGTGTCTCTCTTATTTCTCATGACTATATATAGTCACGAGTTGTGGGTGGGTATCTGTAGTCTCAGCTACTTGGGAGGCTGAGGCAAGAGATTCACCTAAGTCCAAGAGCTGGAAGTTGCTGTGAGCCATGACACCATAGCACTCTACCCAGGGGGACATAGTGAGACTCTGTCAAAAAAAAAAAAAAAGGGTGGCACTGTGACTCAGTCAGTAGGGCGCCAGCCCCATATACCAAGGGTGGCGGGTTCAAACCTGGCCACAGCCAAACTGCAACCAAAAAATAGCCGGGCGTTGTGGCGGGTGCCTATAGTCCCAGCTACTTGGGAGGCTGAGGCAAGAGAATCAGTTGGAGTTGGAGGTTGCTGTGAGCTGTGTGACGCCACAGCACTCTACCGAAGAGCAAGAAAGTGAGACTCTGTCTCTACAAAAAAAAAAAAAAAAAGTTTTAATATTTATCAATTAATCTTTGAAATTGTTTTAAAAAATACCTGGGCTTCTGAGCTGGCTGGTGGCACCATCGTTGTCAACTCTGCAAGATAAAAGAGAGAGTCAAAATATGCTGTGGTGTCACCAGGACCCCAGATGGACAGAGCTGTCTACACACCTACCCCCTCAGCACATCCCCAAAGTCTCCACTGGAACCCTAGAAGGCTTACCACAGACCAAGCCACTTGTTCATTCAGACAGATTCAGACACCTACAAGACCCAGCGCAAGCCAGCGCTGGGCAAGATGCCAAGGTAGAGGGCTGGTGGTCAGCTGGGAAGACAGATGCCAGTGCCCACACTGCAGCCAGTCTGCAGGGACCACTCAGAGAAAGAGCTAGTGCTGAACAGCAGCCACCAGGGCCCATGGAGTCTGCCCTGGGCACCAGGGAGATAGGGCTGGAGATATGCATACAAAGAGGCATGGTCAGGGAAGTCACATCTTGGAGGTGAGGTGCTCCAATTGCCTAGAACCCCCAAAGAGCCCCTTGGAGGCTGTGTACCCCTAAATCACAGCAGAGTCAGATGAGAAAGTCCAGCTCAGTGCAAGACTCTGCCCCCAAGCTCCTGGCAGTTGAATTGCATGAGTCAGGATCTGAGCCCAAACTCCTTGATTTAGGGGTCTCACTCAGACTATTAGCGCCTCTCAGAAAATGGCCCCAAGTTGAACTGCAGGTGGAAGCTGGACTCTTGTACATTTTATTCAGGTAAACACAGTGCTGGATGACGCCAGGCAGGGGGTCAGCCTTTCACACCTGCTTATTCACATGACCTGCACATGGTTGGAGGACAGATGAGGAAATGGAGGCTCAGAAGGGTGAACTCATTTGCTCCAAAGAGTCACAGCTGGTAAGTAGTGTGACAGGAGTCAGGCCAGGCCAGGGAACCTCAGAATCTGTGAGGCCAGCTACCTCCCAAACCCCTTACTAGGGCTGCTCAAGATTTCACACTGGGCAAGTTGCAAGAAATCCATGCACTCTCGGGTGGCGCCTGTGGCTCAGTGGGCAGGGCACTGGCCCCATATACCAAGGGTGGTGGGTTCAAACCTGGCCCCAGCCAAACTGTAACAAAAAATAGCCGGGCATTGTGGCGGGCACCTGTAGTCGAGAGGCTGAGGCAAGAGAATCGTCTAAGCCCAAGAGTTGGAGGTTGCTGTGAGCTGTGTGATGCCACGGCACGGTTGCTGTGTGACGACACATCCCTGCCCACTGAGCCTACCGAGGGCAATAAAGTGAAACTCTGTCTCTACAAAAAAAAAAAAGAAATCCATGCACTCCCATAGCCTTCCCTGACCTGAGCGTCCAAGCACACAGCTGTGTTAGGGTGTGAACGTCAGCTTCCTTCAAGTGTTTCTGGAATGAGGTGATATTGAAAAAAAAATCATGAAATGATTTGCCAAGTGAACCTGCTAACTCCACAAATATTTTCAAAATGTCATCAAGAACCAGGAAGATGAAGGGGGGCGGAGCAAGATGGCGGACGAGTAACAGCTTCCTTGCGGCTGGGCACAGTGAGACTGGGGAGAGAGGACTTCAGGCATCTCTGCCAGGCGGGATCTGCCCAGAAACTTCCCTTTGGGGACACAGGGAGACAGCG
>CAUYON010142513.1:0-18785 GCA_963573935.1 Arctocebus calabarensis
AGTGATCAAGGAAATGCCATGAAGGATATCTGTAACAGTATGATCAAAATATTTCTGAATGTATATGAATCGTGCCCTGTGATTGCACCAATGTACATAATTATGATTCAATAAAATTATTAAAAAAAAAAAAAAGAATCCTTAATTCAAGAAAGGAAAGTGTACGTAGTCTCTGTGATGAAGATGTTATTTGTCTCTGAAAATAAGTGAAAAGAAAAATACATACATGTAAAAATAATTAAGCAGCTGATAACTTTTTCTTTGTGGGAAACTGCTACCTTTATGTCTTATATGATTTGACTTCTCCAAGAATCAGGATCTGACAAAACAAAAATAGAATGGAGAATCAGGAGCACGATTATCCAAAGCCCCTTCACAACATGTCTTATCAATCGCAAAATAAAATCACCTAAGTAGATGGCATTCTAAAAATTCACCTAGTGATATTAGCAAAATAATTAGCAAGGATTAGCAAAGTGTGATTATAAGGTTATCAGTTTCTGTTCATAAAAATGTATGGAATATTTTATTTTACTGTAATCAGTGCTCACAATGTATGGCAAAGTACATGTTTATGTGGATTTTTATGATTGAAGAGACAATGTTCATCATTTAAGATGAAATTTAACATATCCTTCCTATTAATTAAGGTGCCATCAGTAATTAACCAGATAATAACTATAAACAGGTCAAGAGGTCTTCAGGTCTTTCGCATAGATGAGCAAATATAAAGTAACTGCCTTACAACATTTGGATTTTGTACCTGCCTTTTGTTGGCAAAGTTGCTTTTTTCGTTTTATCAGTTGTGTTAGTTATTATTGAACTACTGTTGATTCTTATGACTCTAAGACAAATTATGGGAGAAGCCCAGACAGATGTGTAAGAGCTCAAACCTTCTTGCAAGCATGTATCACCCCAAGCTACTTTTATCACTGGCCATTTCAATCCACCAAAAATTCTTGTATGATTTTTAGAACTTCCAGAGATTTCCAGAAGGTTTAGAGTTGTAGTTTTCAAGCTTTACTGTGCATGAAAATCACCTGGCAGATTTTAAAAACTGTAGATATTTGGGCACCACCTCCAGAAATTTCTGATTCTCTTGGGCTATAGGGAGGGCTCAAATTAAATGTTTATAAAAGATCTTTAGGTAACTCTGATGTAAAGCAAAGGCTGATAATCACTCCATTCATTTAGGTGTAAGTTCTCAAGATCCTAATATATCTTCAAAGATAATAAGTAATAACTCCATATTTTGAATATGTAGATTGTCATAAAAATACTGAGTCTATCTTCTTTCCAGCTGAGATTTCCAAACACACCAAACACATTCATATTATTCATGACAGTCTCATTTAGGATTTAATTATCTAGACTACCTTGACCGCATACAAACTGTCACAGGGTCTGATTTCAACAGATGTCCTTTTTAAGCACCTGTTAGAGTCAACTCTATCCCTGGCCCTTTCAATGGGCTGCAGTTTTAATTTTTCAAACGTAGTGAGCCTGCTGGAATGTTAGAAATGCACATTTGCTGCTGAAGTTCCCTTCTGGTAAACCATCTCCTGAATCACTCTGTTGATCTCTTGAATGTGTAGTTAATGGCAGAAGTCTACAAATAGCATTAGCACTGACTAGCAACCATGTTTATAGAGGCTTATGAGGTTTATTAGACGGAGTTGATTTCGTATAATCATCCAATAATGAAAATCAACATTGTTTGTACCCTCAGAGGAGTCTGTCAACATTTGACTCTTTAAAAATCCTACAAATGTGGTTTTATGTTGAAGTATTGTTGAAATCTCACCTAGAAAGCTGTTTCACACATCTTCTAAGTGGAGAGTCTAAATTTGTATTTGATTATAATGGAACAGCTAAAATGTTACGGAGCTTAATCCCAAACATGCCTGTGGCTGATTCTATTCAAACATGGACGTAAATAAGCTGTATAAGTATCATGATCTCGAGTCCGTTCATCATTTCTATCTATAGTAAGGTAGTGAATCCGGTATTGCTGAGCTGAGGTCACGGGTGATGCAGAGCTATTCAGATACTTTGTTTTTGAGACAGCTGAATTACTCTCTGACCTGACTTCAGTGAGTGGGGAGATCATCTCTATGCCTTCCTGCCCTTTCTAAAAATAGTAAAGCCTTTAACAGGAGATATTTTAAGCAGCTCATATTCACTCGTCTCATCAGGAGCAGCTTATGTGGGGCACTTGTTGTGTCAGATTCGCATGTGTGCACAGTTAGACAGAGACCTGCACCATTCCTAGGAGAAACTAGTGGTCATCAAGACTCTGGGATTGCCAGCTGAGAGGATTGCCAGGATCCCTGGTAGGGAGTAAAGCATAAACGAAGGACATTCACTCTTTAGGACCGTGGCATGCTCAGAACTCATCCATTTCAGACATTTGTACATCAGTCCTCGGCTTTTTGGATGTGTTTTCGTAAAACCTGGCTGTGATTTTGCTCCAGAGACCTCCATGATCTTGCTGCATTTAATAAATATTGACAGGAGGTGCTGCCAGCTTGAGGATAGGGGAAACTAATGAGAACCTACAATCCAAAATCTGAACGGCAAAAACAAAACCAAGCAAAACCAAAAAACCCCAAACAAAACCGTAAAAGAACAGTTCGAACCATCCGTGTTCACAAGAAGACGCGTAGAAAAATACTGAGCTGTAACTTTGGCGTGATAACTGGATTTATCAGTCCCTTGACTGGCATGCAGTGGGTACTTTGTATTTTTCTACAGTGCTTTGAAAAACAAGTGAACGTTTATGTTGTTTCTCACAAAGGAGACCAAACAGTTATGAGTGTGAGGAAACACAGACTCTAAAAGCCAGATGGAATGTAAGCAGGTAACCCCTGGGCCGCAGTCACGCCCTCCCAGTGCAGTTGTGCGTGGTACCCGTGTTTGCACCTCTAAGAAATTTCCATTTTTTCGCATCAAAACATCCAGATATGAAGCTGAAGCTGCTTTCTTCGCCAACCTGAAGCTGTCTGACTTCAACATCATTGACACCCTTGGAGTTGGAGGTTTCGGACGAGTAGAACTGGTAGGTAACTGTTCTTTCAATACTTTTGAAAGTCTCTTGTTTCTTTTCTCCCCACACCCCCGGATAAAGGTTTCCTTCTTTTCTCTTTTCCTCTCCCTCATCGTGAATGACTATTTTTCCTAAATCAATGCCAAATATTTTTCATAGAGGTACGTCCAACTTGCAGCCAGGTGGGCTCTATGATGCAGCCAATAAACTAAAAATGAAATAAATAGCACGTTACTTTTTAGAAAACCTCTTCATAGTAAGTGAGAGGCAAATGCCATTTACTTCAAAAAGAATCATAAAGCACTTTTTAATCAAGCTTATTTTTGTCATCTTTATTTCCTTAGTTCTGAGCAAGCTCACTAAAAATTATATGCTCTAACAACAATTATGATAATTTCAATGTAAATTTAAATACATATAGAGGGAAGAGGGAGGGATATACATGTGTTACATGAAATATGTGGTGTTATAGTAGTAATTCTATGATTTCGTTTTTCTAAATGCCTATTTTAATTACGTTCTAATAAGTTGAATAGTTTTTATAGTTTATCTTACACACTTTATATATATGGTTAAGTATTGATAAAGGTGATGAAGTCAGTTTGAATAAGTTCATTTCTTAAACACTTTGCATGAATAATGTATAAATAATATGAAATTATACTCTCGCATTTGTTTGAAGAAAATTTAAAAACTGACACATGGTAAGGAAAATTAGGGGAAAATGTAACCTGGTGACTGATTCGTCTTGCATTTCAAGACTGTAGATGTGCCCCTATTTCAGAGCACAGGCTGATTTCCTCTTCTCTGCTGACCATGGCGGAGTCCCTGGTATCAGACATCAGTACAGTATGTTAGGAACTCCCCGAGACTTTGCAGAGCACAGTAAACAGCTACGGTTGCCATCAGTGGTCAGAGAAATCCCCTTCCATAAAAGCACCTTGACCCAGCACCCAAGGAGACTTTTGATATGTGTCTGTTTGTATTACAGTTGGGATTGCTGACCTTGACAGGAAGAAAGATGTTATTTACTTACATATTAATCAGGAGGTTTTAGAGCCATCGTGTGTTTCACTGAATTTGCGTTATTCTTCCTTGAGCACTGGTTGGAGATACAATGCTACTTCTGACTTGAAAGCACAAGTGTGCCTCTGAGGATAAGAGTTTCAGTTCTGAGAGTTAAACATTAAGCAAGATCCAGAAAACTCTCTTGGTTTTCTGAATCCTGCCAATTAATTCAGCCTTGGATTTATTTCACAAGAACTTTGATTTTGTGGCTAGTTATAATTGTCCGTATAGCTAATAAAGACTTATTAGCAACATTATGTATGAACGACTTTGCTTTGGAGGTGTTGGAACATAAAAGCAGGAGAGAAGATAGAGCTCTATTCCATGGAAGATTTATTTTCTGTGTTTGTTTTCATAGCTGTGAATTTCTAAGCCCATCTCTGATTAAAGCAGTTTAAGGGACAGAATTCCCCAGAGATCTAGTTTTGGACTGTTTGTTACAGTTCCTTAAGTATTATTTTTAAAAGACAATGGGCAATAAAATTGCTATTTTCAAACAGGGAAAAAAAAAAGAAAGAAAGAAAAGAAAATTTAAAAAGTCAGCATTACAATTCTGTGGATGCTAAAGATCCGATAACTGCAAGTCAGAAAACTTCAAGCTGCCAGTGAGATACTTTATGAAATACAGGAATTTACTTAGGATTTTTGAAATATTGGAAATAACTTGTAGATACCAAGTTAAACAATGAAATGCCAAGCTGACAGTGGAAAACTTCTAGGAAATTCCCTAAAAAAATATTCAAGGAGGCACAAACAACTAGGCACAGAATTAGGAAAAGTTTTAATGTGAGCATATAAAAGTTAGTACAGTTTTAGAAGGCAATATATGTTTGTGCACACGTGTGTAAGCTTTGCAAAATATATATAAATTCATTGCCACAGAAATACTAAATAGTTCAGCATAGTTTTACACAGATGTTTATAGAATAATGAAAACCATAATCCTAAGAACTCATTTAGGTCGGGAAAATAGCCCAGTGTACAAAAACTTTAGGTGACATTGATGAATGATAAATCCCTAATGGGTCACTGTGTATATGTGCCTCATTGGGGGAAGAGGCACATGTCATTCACCCCCAAAGTCACCTCATCTTGTGTTATCTGGCTTTTCCAAAATACACTGAAAAATAATCAGAGTATCCATATTATCTCAAATATTCAATGTGGACCAGCAATGAAAATGATCACTAACACCCTAGAATCTATTTCTCCTACTTCTTACCACCTACTAATGCCTGATAATATTAATTATTGGGGATGAAAAACCCATGCTTTCTATGATGGCAGAATTGGGAGTTTGCATCAACACTGTGACTGTAATTATACATAGTGTTGTCATGGAATGTAATGTTCCATCAGAGTGGCACCCACACCGTTCTTCCGAGAAGGATGTAGGCAGAGCCCAGGTATTTATTGATTACACAATTTTCCTTTTCACTCTCCTCTGCCAATGAGGCATTCAGGACAGTCTTAGCAATATTTCAAGGTGCTATTTTTTAAACAATCAGATCTTCCTATTGACTCTTTTAACATATGTATATACAGTGTCCAACCTGTTAATACAAAGTATACAATCCTTGGACCTGGAGTCTATCCATTCTTACATTAGCAATAATGTTGATCAGATAAATGACATTACAAAGTAATACTACATGGTGCACTTTAACTTTATATGGCATTTAAAAAAATTTCCCCAGGAATAAAATGATTATGAGATTCTAAACTCTCCAATGTGGTAGGAAAACTTTAGAAATTTGAATTTGGAACCACATTTCCTGTTAGAGCTACATGGAGGAGCTACACTGTATGACATCTAGATTCTGTGTGTATGACTTAGTGCAGGGATATGCCCTTCACGGGTTTCGTAGCATTTCTTGACTTTAATTGCTTATAGTCAGTTTGGACATATTTAGATGTAGGGGTGTTTTATAGACAAGAGAATTTCTAAAGAGTTTATTGCCAATTTTTGGAGATGAAAACATAATTTTGTCACATAATAAGAAATGTAAACATCTATTCAATGAAGAGGCCAGAAGCTTGAAGTAAACAAAGGTCTTAAATGCATGGGAATTATCTTAGCTATTCATTCTGTCTCTTCATAAATATTTTTACCATCACTGACTTTATTTGAATATTATACGTGTCCCATTCACAGCCATTAACTGTGGGCTTCTTTTCTATTTTATGGCATATACCACATTTTCTAATTATGTTTTTTATTTTTAAGAATAGCCTTTCTCATGTGGTTAGCTATGTATTTACAGTATGTCTTCCAGAGGACCACTTTCCATTTCTAGTGTCACTTTCAGCAAAAGAACTCAATTGTCTTTATATGTATGATTTACTCTGAAAACTCTAGGCAGTGCTGTAAGACATCAAGATATTCATCTTTATTTACAAGATATGACTGTGTCCCATTACTTTATGGGCACATTCCCAATTTAGTCTACTTTTGTTCTTTTCAGAGAGGTGCCTATATTTCAGAATAGATTTGTAGAAGTCCAAGACCAACTTCTTTTTAATATTTCAGTACCATATGGTGGATGCTTTAAATATTAGATAGTTTATGCCTTCATTTAGCAATCTAAATGTCCCTTAGACCAAGGAAATAAAGATACAGGAAACATAATGTCTGCCTTCTTAGATTATGTTCTTTCTACATCAGTTGCTACGTACCTGTACAGTAAACTTTTTTTTCTTTTTTTATGACAGAGTCTCATTCTGTTGTCCTGGGTAGAGTGTCATGGCATCATCATAGCTCATAGCAACGTCAAACACTGGGCTCAAGCCATCCTCAGCCTCCTGAGTAGTTGGGACTATACATGCCTACCACAATGTCCAGCTAATTTTTTGTAACTTTAGTCGAAACAGTGTCTCCCTCTTGCTCAGGCTGATCTCGGCTCCTGAGCTCAAGCAATCCACCTGTGATGCCCCCCAAGAGTGCTAAAATTATAGATGTGAGCCACTGTGCCTGGCCTGTGTGGTAAACTTTCTGATGGAAGGTATAAAATGTAATAAAAAATAATCCCTCCTCCTTGGCTCAGCGCCAGTAGCACAGTGGTTATGGCACCAGCCACATACACCAAGGGTGGAGGGTTCGAACCTGGCCCAGGCCAGCTAAACAACAAGGACAACTGCAACAAAAAAGAGCCAGGCGTTGTGGTGGGCGCCTGCAGTCCCAGCTACTTGTGAGGCTGAGGCAAGAGAATCACTTAAGCCCAAGAGTTTGAGGTTGCTGTGAGCTGTGACACCACTGCACTCTACCAAGGGTGACATTGTGAGACTCTGTCTCAAAGACAATAAAAAAAATAACCCCTGGCTCCAGGGACTCACAATCTACTTGGAGGAACAATTATAAAAACTGTACAGGTTAAGAGCATGGCAGTGCAAGACTTCTTGGAAGAGGGGGCATTTCTAAGGCAGAGAGAGAGAATTAAGGCCTCTACATACCTGAAGAATTACAGTACATGCTAGCCAAAATGAAACTCCTACCGTAACAAATGGTTATTAATAAATTAACATTTCTTCCTTACTAAAATAATGAATCAATCAATGTGAAGGCTACTTAAGAATCTTCAGATTCCTTCCATATTTACAGCCATCCTGGGAGGAGAACATGAGGCACAATTTACATTTTAGAGGGAAAAAGTCCATAATACTGCGTATGTGTATATATAGATATATACATATATATATATATGCAGCAGCACCCAACTTGTTTGTCACCACCAACTGGTTTCATGGATGACAATTTCTCCACGGACTGTGGTGGGCAGAAAGGGATGCAGATGATTCAAGGGCATCACACCTTCACTCAGATTATCAGGCAATAGCTGCGCAGAGGAGCCCACAACCCCAGCCCCTCGCCTGTGCAGTTCTCAGTAGGCTTCATGCTCCCGTGAGAAGTGGATCCTATGCCACTCACCTGACAGGAGGCAGAGCTCAGGTGGTGATGCCAGCTCTGAGGAGTGGCTGCAAACACAGACGAAGCCCACCGCTCACCTCTTGCTTTGCCACCTGGTGCCTAACAGGGCAGGGGTACCAGCCTGCAGGCCCAAGGACTGGGGACCACAGTAAAGGCCTTAAGGCCATTCAGTCATTGCTAGTGCATTGTTATTGCCCAGAACTACTGGGGTTTTTTTGTTTTGTTTTGTTTTTAACTAGAAGATTTTTCTTGTCATTCTGGCTTTGAAAAATATTTAGACTCTTACCACTATCAACTACCACCACCACCACCAAATCAAACAGGTGTTAGTTCACCATCACTTGTATACCTTTGCTTAAAAAATTCTTCTAGAATTCAAGAACCTGAGTTATCCATGATCTAGACTACAGCCTACAGACAGTGATTGTCTGCCTTGCACCTCTGTTTCTGTCATACCTTCAGAGACTCCCCCTTTTCTAAAGCCTTTGCTGTTCCTATTGTGGGGGCACAATGCCTATAGAGAAAAGAAATCGGTGTAACAAGGCAGCTAAAAGGTAGAGCTCTGACGTTTGGCTTTCTGGATATAGATTTTACCAGCAATGGAGGCTTAGTCATGAAATTAAACCTTCTGAGCCATAGTTTCTTCATGTCAAAAATAATAATAATAGGATATGTGTCTTATAATGTTGCAAAAATCAAATGAATTAATACCCGAAAATAATGCCTCATATTTTGGGTAAAAAGTATTGCGAATGATTTTATTATCATTATAGTAATAATTATTATTATTCTTAACATACATAATAACAATGATGAAAACTCTATCATTGCCAGTGGAAGGGAATGGAATGATGTGCCATTTTCTCTTCCATTGCTAGGCCAAGCACTGAGAGTACAAGCATTTTTTCCAATATGAGTAAGAGTCAGAGGTCTTTAATTGACCTTCAGCACGAGTTTCCATGAACTTCTCCCAAATCACTAACACTCTGCTTTCTGATCCATCATGAGAAGAGATGAGAAATAGTTCTCAATCTCCCCCTCTCTGAACTTGTGTGCACCTGAGGTAGCCTGCTTCTATTTATCCATTTCTCTTCTAAATTGTAAAGCCCCACCCCTTAACCTTTCAATAGGAAATCATTTTCAGTGCAAACTGCTAAATCATATCCAGTTCTCCACAGCTTCCTTAAAGCATGACACCCCGATTGGGCATAATAAGGATCTGGCTCTTGCCAAGTGGAATACAAAGGTTACTTCTCATTCCTTCGTGCTAAAACCCAGTTTATAAGTCAAGTTGCTCAGAGTGGGTCAATCCCATAGAAGTTGCAAGAACTAATAACTAAATACACAGACAAGCCTTTGTGTGTAACAGAATATGTGTGCTGTGAATAATAGCCTCCAAACCACTGTCACAGCACAGTGCATCATGTGCAACCAGGCCTGGAGGATTATATAAACTAAATTAAAAAAAAAAAAAAAAAAAGACTAAGAGATGAGTAAGCAAGAAATTAGGTGATAAACCCATTGCTTAGTCAACAGAGTTTTGTTTCATCCTTATGAAAGGTGAGCAGCTTAACTCCAAAGGGAAACCCCATGTAACACGAAAACATTTCAAGGGCTTCCTACTGCCAAGCCAGGCAGCAATGAAACAGAATAGCTGTGGCAGGCTGTGCTGGGCAGGAACGCCCGGTGTACACACAGTGCTTTATGCTGCAGAAGATGCCTGGGGAGACCCTGCCGCCATCAGGCCTGTGTCTTTCCTAACCTAAGTAAATAAGGACTGAACATAGGTTGAAAATTGAAAGTTTTTTTCTATTTACCTTAGCATTTTCTCTGGTAATACTCTACTTGGTTTGTTGTTAAATATCTAATTCTTGTTATATGTTTATTCTTTGAAAGAATAAAAGCTGACATAAATTATTAATTGTGATAAATAGTATTGATCTCTAAGACATTAAGTTATTTAAATTGTGAGTGAAAATCTCATCCAAAACTCACTGAGTGTCATTAGGGGCAGAATGACATGGTATAATTCCTAAAGTATTCTCAAGACAATTTCTAAGAAGAAAGTGTAGGCAGTAAATTTTCTCTATTTTGGCATATACAAACAAAGTAAGATATGCTAAAATTCATCTTGTTACTGCAGAATATATTCTGTATATTGATAAGTGTAATACGACTTAGATTACATGAATGACAAAAAATAGAGCAGTTAACTTTCTTATACATCTTGTGAAATTACAGAAAATTTATATACGAGCTGTCAATTGAAATGCATTTTTTTTATTAAAAGCATTTGAAACTGGTATTGTAACTAATAAAATGTTAACGGTTCCTCCTCTAAGCCTGCATGTGATTCTAGAAAGATCACAGTAAGACCAGAAGGCCCTGGACATGTCTTCCCAAGGCTTAAGTTAACTGGTGATAAAACAACTCACCCAAAAGTTGACACTTAGGCCCCTTGCCTTTTTCTTTTCTGTGACATAAATTTTATTTATTTTCTAAACAGAGAATTTATGGAATATCACATATGCAACAATTTGTTTATTAAAAAAAATTCACAATTAATTATTTGTGGGATATAGGAATGTCTGAAGTGATCCCTGTGTTCTAGGAATTTCTACCTCCTTCTAAGGAAGAAGATAAAATTAACACATTTGAAAAATAGTGAATAAAACCTGTACTGTGGTATTAAATTGTAAATTACTCAGAAAGGTTCTCAGTTCTCAGTACTTCAGAAGAAGAGAAGTCATTTGGAACCGATGGAGGGGGAAAGGCCCTGGGAGGATACATAGAACTGAAGCCAGGTGCTAGAGAAAGGTTGGAATTTAAATGAACAGATGGGGAGAGGCCATCCCAGGGAAAGGCCATTCCAGGGAAAGGTTACAACATAAAAGGCCACATGTTGTCACAGGACACCAAAACAAGTGACCAGGCTGGAGTGAAGATGTAGGTGGGAACAGTGAGGAATATTAGATCGCAGAACCATACAATATAGTTATTTTCTTAAGAGGATTTGACTTGCAAAGAAATAAAAAATAAAAAGGGCAATAAAAAGGGCATTACTTGGACATTCAGCCAAGTAATGGGAGGACGTAAGCACAGACGAGGCTCCAAGCATCCACCCGTGAAATGAAAGAATGCACTCCACGGTGACCAGACAGGCTATTTTTAGGTGATTCTGCTTCCAGAAATAAACAGCATAATTTCTCTTCTGACTTAAGGGGTAGGTTACTTTGTGCCAAGATGCAGTCCACATCCCCAAAAGTTTTAAGTAGATGCTTTCAAAGAGAAGAGGGAGTCCTTCCACGAGAGGGAAAAGCGGTCCCCTGTGCCTGTTAGTTACATAACAAATGAATATCAATTTAATAAAATGAAATGGTTTGTCTCGCTTTCTGAGAAAATAAAAGCTAGATAATTCTATATGTTTCAATCTTATTTATCAATTGTAGACACTGAATTTATTACTAATTAATACTCTGTCCCTCAAAGTGATATCTCCCACTGCCATGGGGCTATAACATATGAACTTGAATGCTGAGCTGTGAGGTCAGGAGCTTTTGTGGGTCAGGTAGGTTTGTTCTTATCTCCTAGCTCCATCCAGCTGCTTTGCAATTTCACTATAAGGAAGGGGAGGACATCACTATCCACAAGGAGCTAAACCAGTGGGAGCCATGTGTGGATATCACTATAACTTTGTATTCCACATTCACACAAACAGGACAGTTTCAAAGGTGAAAGGTGATTGCTTTTCATAGACTAAACTAGCATAAGCCAAAACAGTAAATACTCATTGTACTGACTACACTTTAAGTACATATATGGTTGTACAGGAATCATGTAAAAATTTGAAATCCAAAAACAAAAAAGGGGACGAAGTTACCCTTTTTTAAATATAAAAAAGTTTGAGGGTCACATGTGTTAACTCATTAGGATCTGATTATAAACTACTTGATTAAAACTATTTCTGTATATAACAATTTAAAAATTATAAAGTTATATTTTATAACTTATAACTTATTTTATAAGTTATGATTTATTAACTTATAACTTATTTTATAAGTTATCCCTTATAGCTCAAGAATATGACAATGATGCAGAACCTTTCAGGAGTTAGTCAGGTCACATGTCAGAAGGAGAGCTGAATTTTGCCATCTGTGATCCTCTCTGTCTCATTTCAAGTCATTTTAAACCTTCAGAGTGAACAAATGAAAGAAATTGAAATGTCAACATTTGACCTTCAACTTCCCCTATGAGAAGTTTTAGATTGTACCGTGTGCTTTAAGTATTAGCATATATCGAATTATGTGAGATATTTATGTGCTCAGTTTAGAAATGCATAAGCAAGTTTTTAAAACTGATGGGTGTAGTTCGTCATGTGAGTGAAATTATGCATAGAAATCAAAGTCTTGGGTAGAGGAAAACAAATTTGATTATTTGATGAATAAAAATAAAGTGTATCACTGGTAATTAAAATATGTAAATATCAATTTTAATAATCACCACAAAATGAAATAAAGCTTATTCAGCATACTCTAGGAAACAAATGTTTATGTTTAAAAAATGATAGTTTTTAATTTGTACATTTTAGCAAACAGTCTTGAACAATGCTCTCAACATAATCTTTTGAATCAAAAAGAATCTGTGCTAATTTCTTATTTAGGGTTTTCTTTGATTCACAAGTGGTTTCTGTAAAATAATCTAATATTTTGTTCATGGTGTAATGAAAAATAGAAAAGTAGGGCATTTTTCTTCTTTCTTCCAAAGTAAGAGTTTGATTTTTTTAAAAAAAATTAAAACAGAACCTCTCTCTTCTACAAAATATAGCTTTGTCTTTTTTGATCAAATTGAGTTTAGATATATAGATATTTCATGATTATTTCTTGTCCTTAGCTGTACAATGGATTTAACGTCTGAAGGCAATTTACTGAGCAAATGAGATTATTGACCTTTTTGATGAAGAGTTTGAGGAGAACATAGAAAGAAAAAATGAATGGAAGGAAGAGAGACCCTCTCTTAATTATCTGTCTCTTGTTCGAAATGACAGATGGGGTCGAACGAAAACATTATAGATGAAATACACTATCTGGCTATGCTTTGTTTGAGTTACTGGTACAACAGTGCAGTGCCTCAGTCCCATGTGGCTGAAAAGCTTTCCAACTCTGACATCTCTGTCTAACATGTAATCCATCGTCTGCATTCTCTGTGCCGAAGGGCCATGGAAAGTTCCTTTAGCTCTTCTTTTTTCTGTATCCTGTGGGATAAGCCAGACACTAAGGTTCATTCTTAAGTTTTCAGACATTGACCACGAGAGGATCATGATGTGATGTTATTGCATGGTTCAGAGAAAGCTGGGAGAAGTACAGAAGTTACTGTGATCTATGCTTACATTAATAATAGAATTAGCAATTAGTTATTGCTGTTGTTAAGAAATGTTGGCAAATACAATCCCATACGAATTTGCAGAATAGAAAGAAGCTTTCTGTGCACTCAAAGCATTTCACTTTCTTTCGTCACTGTGGTAAGTTGTCTCTTTCTGAGCCTGTGGCTGCTTGCTCTAGTTGGCTATGTCCAAAAAGTTATTTGAGGCATAGTAATAAAATCGCTGTCTTTTTCTCTGTGAAAATTAAGCTACCTTGAATTAAGACAGGTGAATATTCCTAGTCCTTACTTTTCATTCAGTTGATTGGGACAACGAATTTAATTGATGAGATTTAGTTATGAGTTTTAATAGTAAAATATCATTTACAAGTATCTATTTTAGTTAACATTTCCACATATTTTGGAAATCATAGTAATAATAATAAATCTTACATAGGACTTTGTAAGTTTTAAATAATTTCAAAAAATTAATTTTGAATTAATTTTCAAATTTTCTATTTTCATATAGACTATCAGGTTTGATCTTACATTACCTTTTTCTTTAAGAAAAAGATTGGTTTTATTCCCACTTTAGAAGTGAGGAAAATGAGGCATTAGGAGGTAATATGGACTTAACATATGGTTACAGTTTTTGTATTACTGAAATATTAAAAAGCACTGCCAAGCGATTAGAGTCGGTTCTGTGTACCTACGGGGGATTTGTTCCAGGATCTTTCCCCATTAACCTCACCCCATCCCTGTGAATTCCAAAATCGACTAATATTTAAGTTTCTTATATAAAACAACAGTAATAGTTGCATGTAGCTCATTAACATCCTCCCATATACTTTAAATCATTTCCACATTACTTATAACACTTAATACAATGTATATGTTATAGAAATAGATGTTATAATAATGTATCTTCAGGGAACAATGACAAAAAAAAGTTTGTCCATATTCAGTACAGATGTAACCAACCATTTTTACCCCTAAATATTTTATATCCACACACGGTTGAATCCATGCATGTAGAACCCACAGATACTCAGGGCTCCCTACACTTCTTGTTTTGACTAAGTACCTCATAAAGAATTCTGTGATAAGTATGTACATTTTAAGTTGACCCATGATTCTACTTTTACCCCCTGAAATTAGGACTTTTTTTTACCATTTTGGACTTTCTATAAATTAACAAGTAAGGAAGTCATAAAAAGAGATAATTTTCTTTAAAAATGTCTCTATGTCACAGAAATGAGAGCAAAAAGAAATGTAATTTTTGGCTAATTGGGGAACTTTGGTTGAAAGTAAAAAGTAAGCATAGAGAGAAGCATATTTCTGACATTTATTTCCTTACAATATGAATTAAATATATTGCTATCTCACAAATCAACAAAGAAAAGAATTAGAAATGATAGACACATGTTTTCTTCTGCTTTCTCTTTAAAACAAAGTAACAGTTTTATTGAGGCATAAATTATATACCATAGATTGTTTTCCATCTTAAGTGTGCAATTCATTGATTTTTATAATTGTACAACCAGTCTTAGAACATTCTGATGGTAACTCCAATAAGGAACCTTGTGCTTCTTCAAGAGTACTCTGCATCCCCACCACCAGGTCCAGCCAATCACTCATCTACCCTCTCTCTCTAAAGATTTGCCTTTTCTGGTGCGTATTTTCTTACACTAAAATTTTGTGCTACACTACATGTTTGTATCTTCTATATGTGTGATTGTCAACCTAGTTCAATAATCTAAAGTCACTTAACATACAGGAAAGTGGTACTTTTCTTCTTGAATTCTGTGGCAATTTTGTGGCTACGTTACACCCAGATTCAGCTTTGTTAATGTACTCAACTACTGCAGGACAGAATGTTTAAGTTGGCTCCTAAACATGACTCCAAGGCCAATATCTGAGTGGACTGCAAAGAGTTGTCTGGCAATAGCACAGTATTGGAAAATGATCAAGATAAAACAACATAGTGCTTATAGAGAGTCTAGTAGTTTTTTTTACTGATGTTCTTGATTGTTAAAGTTTTATTATGGGTCTTTGGCCTGTTTTGCTGGATGTGACAGTTTGACACAATTAATCTGATAGGACTCTCACATGCTCTCAATCCAGGCCTCTGCATGCTTGCTTCCTTCCTTTTTTTCCCTCTTTCTTTTCTTTCCTTATAGAAATACTTTTCACTATAGAACTTGTCATGAAATCCTTAAGTTATCTCAATCTATATTAAATGTGCATTACTTAAATCTTAAATCATAGACCATTAACAAATTATTGCTGGATAATTTACAAAGCCTTTTCCTTCCAGATTAAAAAAAGCAAAATCATAAAGAAATGTCTCTATGCTTTACCACATGATACAGATTGCCTGATTAAAATTTTGTGATATTTTGTTTAGAGGTAATATTAGCCATTCCTGTTTTGCAGCTATTATCTAGTACTCTGCCTAGATTCCCTTATGGTCTTGGAGCCTGTTTTAATGGTTTTTTTTTTTTAAGCTACTGCTATTATATTTTTATTCAACATCTGTTCTTAGAAAGTTAACAATACATAGAATATGATAAGAACTAATCTCTTCATATGTTGTATTGAGAGAACAGAGAAAATAAAACCTCCATAGACAGTGCCCATACTTGTAAACTCAAGGTCATGCTCTCGGAGTGAACCATGATGTTTCCTCAAGCTCCTTTTACATTCTGAGGTATTTCCTCTTTTTCATTTGTCCCCAAGATACCACAATGCCCTGTTTATTGGGTCCTTTCCATAAGGTTAGCTATACTACATATGCTTTAAAAATGCATCAAATTGCAGATGTCTAGAGTTGTCTAGCTGGAATAAGCTCCTAGAGACAATGTAGGTTGGCCCCTCATTTTCTGAGAGGCAGCCTGAGGCCCTGTGAGGTTGTATAGCTACTTATAAACTTATTAGGGAAAGAGCCAAGCCTAGGACAAACATTTCCAGTACAGGGTTTTCTACGTTCACTTCATCATCTTTGTTCTACAGCTTACCTGAGTGGTGTGAAGGGAATCTCTTTTTCCTGCAGTGCATGGAATTGGAATTTGAACCACCTTATGTGGGACTTCTATCTAATAATGAGTCATGTGCTATTGTCAATTTAAACCTTGATTTAAGAAATCATTCTAATTACAGTATAATTCAGGAAATAATTTTCTCCCAAAATAAAGAAAAGATCTC
Source organism: Arctocebus calabarensis (assembly GCA_963573935.1). NCBI lineage: Eukaryota > Metazoa > Chordata > Mammalia > Primates > Lorisidae > Arctocebus > Arctocebus calabarensis. The sequence goes on from CAUYON010142513.1 coordinate 16,602, forward strand.
GATGGTGCTAAATAGACTAAGAAAGTGTTAGTGACACGTTTAAATAGATGAATAGATATTATTCTAAGGGCCAACGCACAGCCAGGGGTACTGAGCCAGTTCTAACCTTGCCGCGATCGTAATGTTTCTTCCCAATAAGGGCAAACAATTAGGTCCAGAAGGAGACAATCCTTCTTTTTTTTCTTTTTTTTTAAGTTCCTCTTTTTTACTTATTTTATTTATCTATTTATTTATTTTAATAATTTTATTGAACCATAATTGTGTACATTGGTGCAATCATAGGGCACAATGTGCTTCATATACAATCAGAAATATTTTGATCATACTGTTAGAGATAGCCTTCATGGCATTTTCTTGATCACTATATAAAGATATTGATACTCTACCTTTAATAAGTTTCACCAGTAGCTTGCTAAGATGCACCGTAGGTCTGTTCCCACTAACTGCCCTCCCTCCACCCATCCTCCCCCTCCCCTCCCTTTCCCTTTTCCCTGTATTCTTGTGCTATAATTGGGTTTTAGCCTTCATATGAAAGCTATAAATTAGATTCATATTAGGGCTGAGTACATTGGATATACTATGCAGCCTTAAAGAAAGATGGAGACTTTACCTCTTTTGTGTTTACATGGATGGAGCTGGAACATATTCTTCTTAGCAAAGTATTTCAAGAATGGTAGATTGCTCTTCTTTTTCCAATTCCATAAGATGGCTTGTGAGTTTATTGATGTGCTCTCTTTCTGTTTTTTAAATGCAGGCATCTAAAGCGATAAATTTTCCTCTTAGAACTGCCTTTGCATTATCCCACAGGTTTTGGTAGCTTGTGTCTTCATTGTTGTTGTGCTCAAGGAAGTTAATGCTTTCCTGTTTTATATCTTCCTGTACCCAACTGTCATTCAACAGAAGGTTGTTTAGTTTCCGTGCCTTTGTGTGGGGTTAAACGTTTTTGTTGGAGTTGAGTTCCACCTTTAGTGCCTTGTGGTCTGAGAAAATACAAGGTAAAATTTCAATACTTTTGATTCTGTTGAGATTTGTTTTGCATCCTAGGATATGATAAGTTTTGGAAAATGTTCCTTGGGCCAATGAGAAGAATGTATATTCCTTATCTGTAGGATGGAGCGTTTTATATGCATCTATCAAGCACAGTTGTTCTAGGGTCTCATTTAAGTCCCTTATATCTTTGTTTAATTTCTGTTTAGAGGATCTGTCCAGCTCTGTAAGAGGAGTGTTAAATTTCCCTGTTTTTGTGGTATTATAGGATATCGCGTTGCTCAGACTGAGTTAGGTCTGTTTCAAGAATCTGAGAGCATTTAAATTGGCTGCATAAATATTTAGAATTGAAACATCTTCTTGCTGTATTTTTCCCTTGACCAATATAAAGTGACTATCTTTGTCTTTTTTGACTTTAGTTGCTTTAAATCCACATGTATCTGAAAATAAGATTACAACTCCTCTTTTCTTCTGAATTCCGTTTGCCTGAAAAATTGTCTTCCAACCCTTAACTTGGAGTTGTAGTTTGTCTTTTGAAGCTAAGCAGGAAACAGACAGCAGATGGATGGCTTGTGTTTTTTAATACAGTCAGCCAATCTATGCCTCTTCAGGGGGGAATTCAAAACAATAACATTTATTGAGATAACTGATAAGTATGGTAGTGTTCTATTCATCTTGTTTTGTGAGAGTCCATTGCTTAGTTTTATCCTTTGCATTAGTGTGGGAGTTAGGCTCTGTCCTTTAATTTCTGAGTTCTTATTTTGTTGTTGATCCTTTGTGATGGTCAGTGTGTAGAACAGGTTGGAGTATTTCCTGTAGAGCTCGTCTTGTTGTGGCTAATTTCCTTAATGTTTGTATATCAGTAAATGATTTGATTTCTCCATCAATTTTAAAACTTAGCTTTGCAGGATATAGAATTCTGGGCTGGAGATGGTTCTGTTTAAGTTGACTAAAGGTAGATGACCATTGTCTTCTTGCTTGGAAAGTTTCATTTGAGAAATCTGCAGTCACCCTGATAGATTTGCCCATGTAGGTCAACTGGCGCTTTCTCCTGGCAGCTTGAAGAATCTTTTCTTTTGTCTGGACTTTGGACAGGTTCATCACTATGTGTCTTGGGGGAGCTCGGTTAGAGTTGAGGCAACCTGTGGTCCGATATCCCTCTGACAGGAGAGTGTCAGAATCTTTGGTGATATTTGG
>CAUYON010142514.1:0-29569 GCA_963573935.1 Arctocebus calabarensis
TCTGCACAGCCAAGGACACAATCAAAAGAGCAAATAGACAACCCATAGGATGGGAGAAAATATTCACATGCTATACAGCTGATAAAAAGACTGATAATAGACTCTACAGAGAACTCAAGCAGATCAGTAAGAAACAACCAAACTAGTGAAAAATGTCTTCATCATTTCCTTCAAAATCTGAAGCTAGCAGTTCTTATATGTCAGCTACTGACAAATTATATTACCTCTTTGCCATATATGTCTCTGTATCATGAGAATAAAAGTAAGTCATTGCTTGACATAAAGGGATTTATAGAATTTGCAGATATTCTCTATTTTCAGTAATACGTAGCTTGATCTTCACCAAGTGCAAATACACTGCTTAATTAGCTTTACTATGAAAAAACTTCAAAAAAACAGAAAATAGAAAAAATAGAATGCCAGCTTTTCCTGGAAAGGATATCTTAACTAATCACTGCCTATAAGAAAAGTGTTAAGAATTGCTAATCCAAGAGTGCTGGTATGTGAAATTGTCACAGATGGGTGGGTAAAGGTCCAATAACAAAGTCCTAAATTATGATACTGTAACTCCATGAATAAACAAATCTACGGCAACAAAGCCAACTCTGGTACATGACTGTTTATAGGAGAAACTGTGCCCTAACCCCCTCCCCCACATACTAAGATGTTTTTACTTAAGTTTTTCTGCATACCTTGACTTTTAGCATAAACTTGTTTTCTGTCTAAGAGACCTAAAGAGCCACAAGAAGAGTATGTGAGCTGTGTACTTGCTCTTTCCTAAAGGCATCGTTGATCTTTTACTAGGTAGATACAACTGGTCTAAAAAAGGAATCATATGGCCGACACAGTGGCTCACACCTGTAATCCCAGCACTCTGGGAGGCTGAAACAGGTGGATTGCCCGAATTCAGGACCAGCCTGAGCAAGAGCTAGACCCTATCTCTAAAAAATAATCAGGCATGGTGAGCACCTGTAGTCCCAGTTACTTGGGAGGCTGAGGCAAGAGAATTGATTACGCCCGAGAGTTTGAGGTTGCTGTGCACTGTGACACCATGACATTCTACTGAGGGCAACAAAGTGAGACTCTGTCTCAAAATAAAAGGATAAAATAAAAAAGGAATCATAGTTTTTCCAGGAGTCATTGATTCTGACTACACTGGCCAAATAAAAATAACGACCTATTCTTTGGAACTGGTTGTGACCCTGGGAACACAAAAATAGCTCAGTTATTACTTTTGCCCTACACGGTACCCAGAGCACTGCCCCGCCATAGGGAAAATAAAGGATTTAGCATTGCTGATATCAATTAGATGGCCCTATTAATTCTTCCAGACCTTATATCACAGTCTCAATAGGGAAATATAAATTCCATAGACTATTAGACATAGGGACTGATGTTTCTATTATTTCAACCTCTCAATGGCCCCCTACCTGGCCAAAGCAGCCATCAAGTTGTAACTTCATGGGGGTAGAAGGACCTTCAGATTCCTGGGAAAACTTCTAATATTTAACTATTACTGGGCCAGAAAAAAAGAACTAGAGTTGTCAACCCTGTCATCTTTCCCCTTCCTTATTCACTATGGAGAAGAGACTCAGTGCAAAGCCATTGTCCAGATACCACCTTTTTAGTAGAGACCTTGAACACACCCATTCCCATTTCTTTAACCTGGACCATTAAAATGCCAGTCTGGGTAGACCAATGGCTCCTTTCCAGGGAGTGGCCTCATCAATTATAAATCTTGGTAGAACAACACCTTAAAGCTGCATGTATAGAAAAAACCAACCTCTCCTTAGAATAGCCAGGTATTCACTATATCAATGAAATCCAGAAAATGGATATTTATCCATGATCTAAGAGCATTTAATGCTCTCATTCAGTGTGTGGGAGCCTTATAGTCCGGCTTGCCAGCCCTTCAAATGATACCAAAAGACTGGCATCCTATTGTCTTTGATCTTAATGATTATTTTTTTCACCATAACTCTTCACCTCAAGAATGTGAAAAGTTTGCTTTCTCAGGCCCTAGCATTAATTTACAAGAACCATTTCAACGGTATCATGGACTGTGTTAGCACAAGGAATGAGAGATAGCCCAACAGTTTGCCAGCGTCAGATTGGAAAAATTATAAAATCAATCAGAAAACTGTTTCCAACAGTTTTAATTGATCATTGTATGGATGACATTCTCCTAGCAGCAAACTAAAAGCCTGTTCTCCATGGTGCCTGTGTACACCTTCTAAAGCAAATTTCTTAACATTGACTAATGAATGTCGCTGAAAAAAAATACAAACTAAGACCCCCATTTCCTATTTAGGCTACAAGTTAACTGACTCCACTATTTACCCCCCACATGTTCAATTCCCCCTTCTAATCCAATAACTTTAAATAGTTTACAAAAATTATTAGATCACATTAATTGGCTTAAACCTACTTTAGAAATTCCTAATTATCAATTATCTCACTCATTTGATACCTTAGAAGGAGACCCCCAGCTTAACTCCCCACAAATATTATCTCTAGAAGCTAAAATTCAGTTAGCCTTAGTTTCTTTTTTTTTTTAGTTTTCTGAATGTTATGTCAATCAGCCTTATTTTAAATACAAAGAACCACAAATTTTTGTTTCAGATACAATGTGATATTATCCATCAACCTATTAATAATTAACACCCTTGTAAACAGTTTGGGCATTTTGTTTCAAAACTCTCCAAATTGTTTAATCCTAGAGTGGGTCTTTTTGCCAGCCACATCTAAAAAATCCATTTATACAAAAGTAGAACAACTTGCTAATATGATTAGCAAAGCAACACATCAATGCCTATGAAAATCAGGACAAGATATAAATAACATACACTTACCAGCACCCACTGACCAAATAGAGAACCTAATTACTTCTTCATTAACTATGCAAATAGCCCTCACAGATTTTACTAGACAAATTTATCAGAACATTGCACATCCATTGCTTCAGTTTATATCTACAGTTCTTTTAGAGTTAATAACCTGAACTACTCCCAACCCTTACCTCAAGCCTTATCTGTTTTTACTGAGGGATCAAAAAAACTGGTCTAGCAGGTATTGGCCGGCTTGAACACAACCAATGGAAATGTAAAACTACTTCAGGATGCAAAACTACTCAGCAAGCTCAATTAGCAGCTGTAATCCTAACTTTTCAACTCTATTGATTAACTGATTACATAGTCAGTGATTCTCAGTATGTTGTATTTACAACAAAACATTTATCCAATTCTTAGATTAAAAAAAAGACATGTAATGAACTTTTGTGTCAGTTATTCTTAGAATTACAAAATCTTCTTTAAAAACGAACATACCCTCATTTCATTACTCACATTAGATCCCATACCAAATTACCAAGGTCTTTAGTGCTAGGAAATGACCAAGTAGGCACACTAGTGTCTCAGTGACATCTTCAAAATATCAGTATGACAAGCTTCAACTTCTCATGCCTTTCATCATCAAAATGCTAAATGATTAGCATATCAATGTAAATTACCTATAAAGCTTGCCAAACAAATAGTACGGGCTTATCTGGATCATCAAGCTGTCCAAGGACTTTCCTTTGGGAAAGGCTCCAACCTTTGAAGTTTACACAGAAATGAACTATGGCAAAAGGAAGTTATACATTACCCATCATTCAAAAGCCTTCAATTCATTCATGTCCCTATTGACACTCATAGCAGGTCTATCTATGCTATACCATTAAATGGAGGAAAAAACTTATTCCCATTCCCACTTGTTAAAATGCTTTATTTTTGTGGGAATCCCCCCAAATTAAAAACAGATAATGGCCTGTGCTATACCAGTACCACCTTTCAAAACTTCCTTCTCAACTGGCAAACTCAGCAGTTCCCTGTGCCCTTGGGAACGGGTTAAGAATCACCTGCATAGTGCCTTCAGTGACATAATGGCTCAGGACATAGCTGATTTATCCGCTACATGAACAGGCTAAAAGCCATCCAAAAGACCAGCTAACATTCTGTGTTTAACACTTTGAAAAAAGATTTTCAATGATTATCTCCTTTTCATTGGTTTTCAGGATTAAATTTAAGAGTGTGGGTTTTTGGTGCCTTTTTCATCCTTTTCTTCATTATCTTTGTCTCACTTGGGTGATGCATGTGTCATTTGACTCCCTGACAGAAGGAACAGGACCAGATGTTTGCCTATGTACAACCAACCCTGTTGAAAAACAGGAAAAGGGGAGAGATGGTGGAAACTGTGCCCTGACCCCTCATATTAAGATGTTTTTACTTAAGCTTGCGGATTTCTTGATAAGCAATTTTTAATCACTTCTTCCTTCTTTATCAATAAATAATATGTTAACTTGTTCAGTTTTCTTAGGATCTTTTTTGGCATAAGTAAATCTGTCTATGGTTTATATTGGTTAGAATAAAGATTTTAAAAAACTGAATGAATTAAGCCCAGAATTTCTTTTAAGCCCTATTCTTACCTTTAAGTTCCGGCTGACAGTCCATAGCCAAAATGCCCGATCAAGGGTCAGTGGGCAGAGAAAGAACATTCCAAGGAATCAGGGCAGAGTTCCTTGGGTATGGCAATTGCAAAGGCTCAAATTACCATGAGTCAGAGATTCAGGAGCACTCAGCAGAGAGCAGGCACTTTGGGATGCTCTCAGCAACACTGAGGGAAGTTGGAGCTCTTACTGGAAGAATTACCACCAAACTGAGAAAAGCTCCTTGACCTAGCTGCGGAGGGGGAACTCCTGTTCTCCCTCAGTCCCCTCAGTATGTTGCAGTGGGGATAATATTCCTCTAGGGTCAGGTGGGATCTTGGGCAGTACATGTCCCTCTTCATTAATTAGCACTACTGTTACTTTAAAATGGTGATGAGTCTGTATTAGATTTTCATGTTGGATCAATGCTTCAGTTTTCATCATAGGTGAGCCCCTTCCTACTCTAAGGCCTACATTTAGAAAACAGAATGGAATTGGTTGTACACTATTTTTTGTGTGTACCCCACATTTGCCCTCACTAGTTACCAGTTTAGTTTTTAATAGGGTCATAGATGGGAAAGGAAGAGAGAAAGGGATAGGAAATTGCTAACATGGTTGGGGGCTTTTTGCGATCTCTGACCTGGCAGATACTTGAAGTTGAGTCTTTCTCTTGTGGGACATTTTCGCATCCTCTTTGAAGCTTTCCAGACTTGCTCATGCTCACTGGCCTTTCTTGAATCTTAGGTACACATGCCTCAGCTAGAGACTGTCCCCTCAGGTCCTGGTTCACTGTCAGGCAGCCCTTCAGCCTAGCCCACAATGCGCTATGGGAAACATCCAATGTTCTTGTTGGGTACAATGTTCTTCTTGATCACCTTGGTCATGCAGGGCAATGACAGTTCAGCAGTCCTGTCCAATTTCCCCAGTGAGGCTGAGTCTGGAGCCCATGAGCTCCCATAGTTTATAGCACCCAGTCCTCTCCATCAGACCTACATGCTGTAGGCTGGAGGCAAAGGAGGGAGCATCCCACCCATCCTGCCTGTCTCCTGGCACAGGAACACACTCTCCCTTGACAGAGGTCTCTTCGTAAACCCTCTCTCCTTTCCACACCAATACCTTTTTAATATTTTCAAACTGAGTGAAAGTTCCAAGAAGCAATGAGTAATCTCTTCATGATTTTCTCTTAAATTCCAGGTATGGGAATTCTATCTCATACCCATTTTGGTAGTTAAACCTTATTATATTGGTTCCTAAGAACCAGATGAAATTTCTGGTAATCAACTATTTTTTGCCCTTCAAAATATCAATTTCATTTGGTTCTATCTAATATAAATAAAATAAGATGGAATTATACTGTGCATCTATTTATCTTTTGTTCAACACTGTGTCTATGAAAGTCATTCGTGTTGTTACATGTATAATTCTTTTTGTTTTATTTTTCTGTTGCATTGCAAAGGGTAAAAAATTTAGCCCAGGGATCTGAGTGGAGCACTGAATTTGTCTGCTACATTAAATATGTAGACATTCAGCTTTACAAGTTATTGCAAATTTTCCAAAGTGGTTGTACTGATTTACTTCCCATCCTACCTACCAGCATCAACATATAAAGAAAATTTTAAAATGATACCACTTATAATAGCATTATAAAGCATCAGATAACCTGGAAATAAATCTAACATAGGATATGTAAGACTGTTATACTAAAAGCTACAAAACTTAAAAGCAAAGGACAGGCAGACCTGAAGGATGTACCCAAATAAATGGAGGGATATACCATGTTCCTACATTGAAAAACTCACCAATATAAAGATGCTAATTCTCCTCAAATTGATGTATAGATTCAAATGTAATCCCTGTCAAAAGCCAGCAGAATTTTTTTCTAGAATAGAATTGACAAGCTGATTCTAAAATTTATATGGAAATGCAAAGACCTCAGAATAGTCAAGGCAATCTTGACAAACAAAGGTGGAGAAATTATACACTTGATATCAAGATTATTATAAAAGTATGTTAATTAAGATAGTGTGGTATTTGTGCAAGGACAGACAAATAGACCAATGAAACACAGTGGAGGGTTCAGAAACAGAGCCACAAGTAAACAGCCACTTGATTTATGACAAAGGTGGCACTGCAATAGAGGGGAATGGGAGGCCTTTCCATGAACAGTGCTGGATCAAGTGGATGTCCAGCTGGAAAAACTGAGTCCTCACTCCATTGTGTGCCATACATAAAAATCACTTCTGGGTGGATTGTAGATCTAAATGTGAGAAGTAAAATAATAAAGCTCTTATGTTTAAAAGGAAACATAAGAGAATATTTTTATGACCCTTGAGAAAGCCAAGATTTATTAAACAGATTAAAAGGAGCACCTGGTATTAAGGAAAGCAATCAGAAAATAGGATTAAGTTAAAATAAAAAAGACTGTTCATCAAAAACACCATTAATAGAGTAAAAAGGCAAGCCATAAAGTGGGAGAAGTTATTTTGATATACAAGTTAACAAAAATTCATATCTCAGCTATATAAAGAACTCCCACAAATTCATGATAAAAAGACTGACAACCTAAAAGCGGGAAAAACACTTAAACAGGTACTTTGCAAGTGATAACATGACCCTTAAATACATGAAAATGCTAACACCAGTAATTACAGAGAAGTACTTAAATCAATTCAATTAAAAGTAAAATCCCAATCCAATATTACTACTGCCTAACCACTATAATGTCTAAAATCAAAGTCAAGATATACCCAGTTTTGGTGATAATGAGAAACTGGGATCCAATTATGGTTGTTTTTCTTTTCTTTCTGCTTTTCTTTAGTTTCTTTAGAAACTAAATTCTCTATTGATTTTACGTTTCTTTGTAATCAGAACACATTGATGTTTTTCTCTAGAGCAGATGCTTGTATTCTTAATGCTTTTCAGCCCAGCATCTAAAACCGAAGGACAGACAGAACTGAAGGATGTATCCAAATATGTATGGCAAGTTTTAGATGTGTCCTCAGAGGGCGTGAGGAAATTTCATAGACCAGATTCAGGGGGGTAATTGAAGGGGCCAAATGATTTCTGAAGGAAGAGCTTCAGCAGGACAGACTGTAGCTTGGTGACTTTGATATTGGGCGGCACATTGTCCCACTGAACTCTAATAGTTTGATGGGCCAATGACAGAGTCTTGGTGGCTGCTGTTTCTTCTGCCTCAGTTCTTCCAGGACCTCCTACTCTAATATACTTCTCTCTAGAAACTGTTGCAGTTCTTGGCCAAATGCACAGCAGGTTTATTTAGTCTGGTATTTTGTCCCTAGGCATGTCTACCCAATGTGGATGTTAGCCAGTCTAGCAGGTTTCTTGACAATACATTTCTCATTCTTCAAGGTGTGCACTTTCCAGTAAGCAAATTAGCTTAGTTTGTTGTTTAGTCGCTTCCTTTCTTTGAAATAAGTAATCTCTTTTTTTAGGACATTAATGATGATATAATATGTCTCACTGTAAGACTGGCACTGTTCTAGAGATGGTTAGTATCCCTGTGAGGTGGCTACTGTTGTTGTCTCCTCTTATGACACTGATGCATTGGTGGGGAAAATACTGTGCTCCAGGTCAGAAGAGCAGAGTCAGGATTTGAAATCCAGCAGGCTGCCTCCTTGGTTGTGGCTTTCAAACACACACCACTCTCTGTTTAAGCCCATCGTCGTCTTCCTCTTCTTCTTCTTCTTCTTTTTTTTTTTTTTTGATACAGAGTCTCACTTTGTCACCCTTGGTAGAGTGCTATGGCATCAACTCACAGCAACCTCCAGCTCTTAGGCTTAGGTAATTCTCTTGCCTCAACCTCCTGAGTAGCTGGGACTACAGGCACCTGCCACAATGCCTGGTTACTTTTTTTGTTGCAGTTTGGCCAGGGCTGGGTTTGAACCCACCACCCTTGGTATATGGGGCCGGCGCCCTACTCACCGAGCCACAGGGGCTGCCCTTAAGCTTGTCTTCTATAGCTCTGTTTTCTGGTGGATGCAGAGTAGTGGGGTTGGCACCAACATGAGAAATATTCCTTCTTGGGTCACTTCCCTTGAGGCCAGACATCTAGGCTAAATGCTTAGCTTTCCCTCAGCACAGGTCCCCCTAAAGCCCACTCCCCCCAAGCGTGAAGGAGCTTTGGGTCTTGTCTTTAAAGCAGCTATAACTCATTTTGTCCTCTATGGAAATTATTCTCTCATCCTTGAAGTTTTATCTTTTAAGATCAAAGGGAGTTTGAGGGTTCAGGTTATGGAGCAGTAGCCGTTTTTAAAAACTTTTTTTTTAATAGTCAAAGTCATCTGAAAGTTATTTTTGTCTTTTAAGTGAATAACAATCCCATACACTTTCCAAATTATTCTAATAGCATATTTTAATCCATTTGCATTTAAAGGATTAACTAAAGGAAAAGCTGCAAATACATTTTCTGTTTCCATAATTACTTACAGTTGGTATTTAAAGGCAAGTGGAATATCCCCAAGCAAGGAGGTTGGGTCCAGGTCCTGGTTTTGCTAAAAGGTCTGTTAGCACTCACCTTTAGGCTACTTGAGTACTCTAACCCAGTGTTAACTGGCAGTGCAGATTAGTCCTACCATGGAGGTATGTGGCCACGTCTTGGTAAAATAGAAGCTTCTACGTGGTGACAGTTTTCTTATCAAACCAGTAATTCAGTTTCTATTATCACCTTGTCAGGGCTCTGATTAATGAGTTTACTTTTGATAGTATTGAGCACGCCTAGGTACAGAATCAGGGTTGGATTTCTGCCCTCTGGGGACAAGGGCACACAGGGTAAATTCATTCCCTAAGGTGACTAAAGGAGCACCCTTCACGAAAATCAAGCCACAAGGAGAGGACCACATTTGAGATGTAAGGGGCCCCCTTGGGGATGGCTACTAATTTAAACATAGTAAAACATCCATAGTTGACCATGTCCTGAAGTTGACCTAATTTTCATAGACTGGACAGGCACCCCATGTACATGTCAGTACAGGAGGCCTAGTTCCTCATGTTGACCCCTCCGTATATTGACCAATTCGTTACAGTTTTTCTGCTGGTCAACTTATAGAGGCTCTACTGTATTTGCTTCTGGCATCACGATATAGGTGCAGAAAACCAGAAAGTGCTGGAAGAAGATTGGGGGTGGGATGTAGGAATTCTATGAAAAGATGGAGAAGGGCCTAAAGGAATCTCACCTCACAAATAAGAAAGGGAATAAAGAGATACTGAGATTTCTGTAGTAGACTTGTGAGTGCTAGCATTCATTCATTAAAGATATATTACTCACCAGGCACTGCATTAGGCACTGAGAAAACAAAGAAACAGAGCTTTGTAAGATCTTTATATGATTCATGGAATTTGGTCCTCCTGTGTTTTGCTACTTTCCTCTTCATTTACGTATCATGATGAGATAGAAATGTCCTGAAATAAATGAGCCTGTATGCCCAGTCTCAGGGGCAGGTGGAAGTGGAGTGCTGGGCAGTGCTTCCTTGTGTGTAGTCCTAAGAGAGAGAAAGGCAGGAGTTTAAGCAGGAGACTCCGAGGAACAGAAGAATGTGGGCAGTTCTGGGGGCCTGAGAGACCGAAGAACACAGTGTAGGGGTGAGTATGCTGTCTTTGTCTCTCCTCCCTCAAATTTACTCTCCAAGCAGCAATCAGAGTTATCTTTCTAAAAACCTCTAAGGGCTTTACTATGTACACAGCAGGTGCCAGCAAACTTTCTCTGAAAAATATCAAGGAACGACTATTTTAGGATTTGGCAATTATACGTTGTCAGTTGCAGTTACTAACTCTGTCGCTGAAATGTGAAAGCAGCCGTAGAAGGTGGTACACAGAGGGACATGGTTATGTTTCAATAAAACTTTATTTACAAAGATAGACTGTGAGCTGTGGTTTATGCAGCAGCTTGGTATAAAATAGGAAACTCTCAAACTTGAAATAAAAACCACTTTCAGTGAACTTTCTCCTGCCTGCACCTTTGGCGTCTTTGCTGGTTCTCCATCCTCATATGGCTAGCTCTTATTTTGAAGGCCTTCATGTCACTGCTGGTTTTTTTTTTTTTTTTTTCTGAGACAGAGTCTCAAGCTGTCACCCTGGATAGAGTGCTGTGGCATCACAGCTTACAGGAACCTCCAATTCCTGGGCTCAAGCAAGTCTCTTGCCTCAGCCTCCCAAGTAGTTGGGACTACAGGCGCCCGCCACAATGCCCAGCCATTTTTTGGTTGCAGCTGTCATTGTTGTTTGGCGGGCCCGGGCTGGATTTGAACCCGCCAGCTCAGGTGTACGTGGCTGGCACCTTAGCCCCTTGAGCCACAGGCGGCTAGCCTCATTTGTTTGTTCTTGTAACGACTTCATTTAGATATAATTCACCCGTGATACAATTCACCCACTTAAAATGTACAATTCCATGGGTTTTAGTATATTCACGGAGTGTACCACACTCAAATTTAGAACATTCTTCTTACCTCTGAAGGATACGCCTTGCCCCTTATTTGCCACCCTACAGTCCTTGCTCCCCAGCCCCACGCAACCACTGATCCACTTTATGTCCCTGTAAATGGGCCTATTTGGACATTTCCTTTTTTCTTGAGACAGAGTCTGAGTTTTTCCACCTTTGGTAGAGTACCATGGTGTCATAGGTCACAACAACCTTAAATTCTTGGGCTCAAGTGATCCTATTGCCTCAACTCGAGTAGCTATGATTACAGGTGCCCGCCACAACACCTGACTAATTTTAGAGAGGGGGGTCTCATTCTTGCTCAGGCTGGTCTCAAACTCTTGAGGTCAAGCAATCCACCCACTTTGGTCTCCCAGAGTGCTAGGATTACAGGTGTGAGCCACTGCAGCTGGCCATGGACATTTCATTTAGATGAAATCACACAATATGTGGCCTTTTGTCACTGGCTTCTTTTATTCTACTTTCAATCTTACAATTTAAATTTTATAATCTTTTCAAGTTTCCCCTGTGTTGTAGCATATCAGTGCTTCATTCCTTTTATCAATGAGTGATATTATTGTATATATCTAAGAGCTGAATTGCTGGGTCAAATGGTAGTTGTCACCTTTGGTACATTTAACATTTTTGGAGACTGCCAGATTATTTTCCCAAGCAGCAGCACTATTTTATATTTCTACCAGCAGTGTATGAAGGCTCTAATTTCTCTACACATTTTATTATCTGTCTTTTAGCTGCTATTTTTAGAGGCGGGGGCCTCACTCTTGCTCAGGTTGGTCTTGAACTCCTGAGCTCAGGCCATCTGCCCTCCTCAGCCTCCCAGAATGCTAGGATTACAGGCATGAGCCACTGTACCCAGCCCCAAAGATATTTTAAAATTGAATCAAACTATTAATTTTTCTTCATAGTACTTCAAGTATTGTTCAAAAGGAGATGACAGAACTTTATAAGAGAGAAGCACAGAAATATTTTCTGTGAGTGAAATTTATGAAGAATACGACATATAAGAATGGAATTCATTTTATAAAAGTAAAAAGAATTTTGCAGTTTATAAAGGAAGAAAGGCACATTTCGCCCAATTGTCAACTCTAGACCCATTGCCTATATTCTTACCCATACCTCCCATGTCCTAGGCCTCTATTGTATTCTGAAAGGGAGTTATTGTGTGCTGCTGTTTGAAGTTACAGGTAGTTCTTGGAATGTGAACCTAAGATGTTTGCTGTGAGTGTTTACTGATAACAGTTTATATGCTACTGAATCACACGGGTTCAGTTCACTGGATTGTTCCTTACTGTAGCTCAGCACTCTGAGTAAATTCTGTATTAGAACATCTGCCTCATTATTTGCATGCTTATCTTAGAAAGTGGAAAGATGAAAGAATGCAAAAAGGGCTTACTTTGTTATTGGGTATAGTAGGTAATTTTCTGTACAGCATGATTTAGTGATACGGAAATCACCCCTCCCATAAAATATTTGTTCCTGACATTAAAAACAAAATGCAGTGATCTTTGTATAACTTGTGTAAATGATGGCAAATGCTTTCTTGATGTGGGTTCTTTTTTTAAAAAAAGAATTGTAGCATGATTTTATGTGGAAATGAACAACCTGGCAGTGCTGACAACTTTGCTAGGAGCCCTTTTAGAAAGAAGTATCAAAAATGATGTTTCCCAGAGATGGAGTCAAGTTTTTCTTAAAGTGCAGGAGATACTGGACATTTTATTTTATTTTTTCTGGACCTCATTTAAGACTATCTTTCTCTAAGAAGTCCATCTGAAAGAGAACATCTTTCTCTGCATTCCAGCCGTGGGTTTCTTGTTCATGCTGGGTCCATCATCACTCACTCTGATGCCTTTATCCTTGGTTGTGGGACTATCTCAGTCTGAGGCCTCCTGATCAGACCCAGCTCACTGGATTCCCTTCTTTATGTTCCCTTCCACATCTTACTGTCTCCCAGACCTAGACCATCCTCTGTTCTCTCATTATTGATTGTTAAGAATAAAAGTTAATCCCCTGTCATATTCTCTCTGCTGCTCCCTTCTCATTCTCTTTGTTTTTCTTGTTCATTTTCTCTTGTGCTGAAATTACATTCTTATTTATCTATTTCTGAATTTTGCCTCTGAGAGGCCAGACTATTATAAACTAGTGATGGAATTAAGATACCTTTATTTTGCCTTAAGACAGGTGAATGCATTATCATGTGGTATGTGTCTACATATATGATTGTGTAACTTAAGCATTTTCTACCCAGAATTTGATGGCACTCTGATGAAGTATTATCAAAGTGGCTTAGGATCCACAGATAGTGTGGAACAGCTCTGGATTGGAGGTGGGGTGTCTTTGTTTTAAGTTCCATGATTAGGAAACTCGAGTGGCTGAAATCTAGCAAGAAAGTCCACGACAGAATCCCTCACTGTTCTCAGATCTCCGTGCGGAAGGTCAGGGTGCTTCCTGCCATCTTCTTCTGGTAGTCCTTGTCAAATTCTTCATTTTGGGCCACAGTAAAATAGTTCTTCCAGTCCCCAGGCATCCCTGAAACAAGGCAAAATCTCAGTGATTGCAGCAGTAGTGCATGCATGTCCTCTTACTACATTCAAAAGAATGGGGGAGAAACAGGAAGTTTGTCTCTCAAAAATTGTACACTGGTGCTGCTGGCATGAATGAGTAACAGAGCAAAACATTACTGGAAAATCCAAGTAGACCGTGGGGACCACAGAGTCACACTTGGCACCTCAGAATATAAATCTCATCTACCTTTCCTCATGAAAGGGGAGATGGAGTGGTCCATGATGCTGGTGGGCAAAGTGGTGTAGTTGGCCATTGGGTTCTGCTTCATTACATCAAAGGAGGTGTGATAGACGATTTTATTCAGAATGTCCTCTGGTACGTCTTTCTCCAGGAATTTCAATATCTTCTCAATTTCCCGCTTTGGGTCCTGTATGTGAACAGTCACACCAAACAAATCATTATGGGTCTTCCAAAAGGAAGGATGTTCTGTTGTGACAGACAGTGTTTGGAGAGGAATGAGCTAAGGGATCAATTCAAATATATTCCACAATTGGTCTCAGTTGACTGCTAGTCAAGGCACTGTGCTGTCCCAGATGCAGCAGACTATCCCTACCCTCAAGAGGCTTACCCTGCAGGAAGGGAACAGACATAAACACAAACAACTGGGGCTCCTCTCTGAGAAAGCACATGCTGCCTGCTCACAGAGGGGCTGTCTGGAGATGTGGGAGGAGGAGCAGTGATCTCTCCGGGGCAGATTGGGGAAGGCCATGGGGGGCAGGAACAATGTTGGTGGTGGAATGCAGCATGATGAGCACTAGTATTTGCCATCATACAAGAGGTGGCAAAAAGAGTCTATTGGGTTGAATGAGAGATCACTAAAGAATAAGTAAAAGGAATCTCAAGTTGACCCAGAAATGTGAATGCTTGTTCTGATCAAAAGATGTAGAAAGAGACGAAGCTATAGCTTTTGATTAGATTTCTTGGCATGGGCAGAGGAGGTATTTTTGTAACTTTAGGACAATGACCCACTGAATTATGAGAGTGAATTTGTGATGGCACTCACACCCAATGACTTGAAATGCAGAAGTCACTCTACCATCCTGCTATATGGGACTAAGGCAACCAATGTTTATATGGATTAAACTTTAGTTTGTGATGTGGGTTTGAGGTACAGAAGAGGGAGAAGGAAGCTACATTTTCTGAACACAATTATGTACACTTTTCAAACATCATTGTGTAAATCTTTATAACAATCTCATGAGATAGGCATGACCCCATTTTGTAACATGGCTCCTACGTGTCAGGATCCCAGAGGTTGATTTGACTCTAAAGCACATGCTATTAACTGAGGAAGAGGGATCTTCTGGAAGCCAAACTGAAGCAAAGAAAATTTAGAAGACCAAAAAATAAATAAATAAAATAAAATAAAAAAACCAAAAACCAGTTAGAGCTTCTGAGGACGAAACTGTGAAACTGAGGCGGAAAAATGTCATGGACTTGCCCTGAGAGCTCTTCTGTGGGCAGGCCCCCGTGCCAGCATCCTAACTGGGGCTTGTTGCCTCCAAGGATGTGGGAGGGTGTCAGGGAGATGATGCTGCCCTCACCTCCTTCATGTCCTCATAGAATAGGTAGAGAATGCGGTGTTGGTCTTTCACATCCCACCATCCCTTTACGTGGTCATACCAGGAGCCCCACAGCACTGAGGGGAAGGAGAGAGATGGCATGTTAATGTTAATTTGAAACTTAGAAAACAAGCATGGATTCCTTAAATAAAAGAGAAGACAAAGACCCTAGGCAGAAATCTCATTTGCGGAAGATAGGGATTTTCAAGAGGATTTAGGGAGACGTTGAAAAATATTCTGGATTTCTTGGTTTATATTTCTACCCTTGAACATATGGCTTCCTCATGGCCAGGGAT
Source organism: Arctocebus calabarensis (assembly GCA_963573935.1). Classification (NCBI taxonomy): domain Eukaryota; kingdom Metazoa; phylum Chordata; class Mammalia; order Primates; family Lorisidae; genus Arctocebus; species Arctocebus calabarensis. Next base: position 15,337 of record CAUYON010142514.1, read on the forward strand.
TCACCACCCTTATTTTTCTTGCATCATTGCACAATGCATAGGTCAATGGTGTGCAATAAATATTGTTTCTTAACTGGTTAATTTTGAAAAGAAGACTATAATGACCACATATGTGGGCAGCTTCATTCCCTGTGATGGTAAGTGGGAGGAAGTGAGGTGCTCTGCGTTTCTTCAGAAGGTCCTGCCAACTCCACCTTTTACCCTCTTCCACCCTGCTCAGTGCCCACTATGGACTGTGTCAACAGACACTGAGTGGGGTGAAAGAGGGTAAAGGGTGGAGTTGGCAGGACTGTCAGTAGGGCCTTTGCCATCAGGCTTATCGCTGGACTTTACCAGCAGGAGTTATTGGGAGGCTTAGGCAGAAGGGAAAGGAGGACATTGTATTTATTTCCCTAGTACTCTTTCTGTTGGCTCACTATGGCTTACCGTTCTCTGCACCAACTCCCATCAAGGGGTCCTCTCCTGCCTCAGGGGAGCAAAATCTCCCTTCTAGTGCTCTCCCCAGAAGACTGCAGCAGCCCTTGTTGGCTCTGCCTATGTTTTTGTTTTTGTTTTGTGTCTTTGTTAAAGTTTCCCCAGATGACCCAGTTTGAATGGACCATCTGGGTCCTCACGAGATCCGATGAATAACACCATTCCTTTCCAATGTCCACATGAATAAGGAAATATGAACCTATAGTTTCCTTTCACTTACCTTTTCCAGCTTTGAATGTCTCAACATATTCTTCCCAAGTACCAGGGTCAGGCAACATTTTATTCATTCTTGAGAAATGGTAGTAGGATACTAGGCAATCCTTGGCATTTCTAGCCACATAGATAATCTGAAATCAGCCAGCAGGGGGAGTGAGATGCAGAGAGAAAGAAAGTCAGAAAAATACATTTTCACTGTAAACTTGTAAATGTACTTTTTGGGGAGGGAGCAGTCACATCATTAACAGTACCTTCCTCTGGGACAAGGTCCTGGCAGCAGGGGAAGGCTATCTTGGGCACTTTGTAGAATTCTTAACATGGACATTTTCTAACCATGTACATGTGCTATTTTTAATTTCTTAAAATTACAATTGAGTTTTTCCCAAAGAATTTTAATTCTTAATGACATCTGGATATAAATGTTCTCTTATTCAGAGGAGGCTACAATATGTGAACAGCAAACCAGACACTGACAGTAGTACTTGGTTCAGCATCACACAGAGACACCATGCATTCAGGCACTCTATCAAAGAAAAGTGCTTAGAAATAAATGAAGCTTCTGCCACACCCTGCGAAGACACTACTGGTTCCCTGTTCATGTACTCTAAAACTGTCACATTAAATGGAACCTATAAATGCTTGGACCAGCATTACTGTTTCCAAAATAAGGAAATAGAACAGGTTTTATAGACCACATGAAACCTGGCAGGCACACCACAGATCTCTTTAACTGATGGGTGCAATTCAAGTCAAAGAAATTCAAAGTAGAGAGTGGCTCACGTCTATAATCCTAGCACTCTGGGAGGCCAATATGGGTGGACTACTTGAGTTTAGGAGTTTGAGATCAACCTGATCAAGAGCAAGACTCTGTCTCTAAAAATAGCCAGGCATCATGGCAGGCACCTGTATGGTGGGAGGCTGAAGTAGGGGAATCACTTGAGCCCAAGAATTTGAGCTTGCTGTGAGCTATGACACCACAGCACTCTACCGAGGATGACAAAATGAGACTCTGTCTCAACAACAACAACAAAAACAAAAAGAAATTCAAGGTAACTACTCAGGATTTCCAAGCACCATTATTTTCTGTTCTGCTCTGCCTGAAGAGATTTGGGATTTACACATTCTGGCTTCCTGGTTCTACATTTAGGTATCAGAATTTGCTGCAGGGGTACAATAGCATCTTTACTTCTATAGCAATGAAAATGATGTTTGTAGTGGAAGAATCTGATTCAATTAAGAGTTTTAAAAACTTGTCTGATTAGAATCTGCTATCCTTTTAGTTAACAGAAAATAAAAAGCATGAAAATAGTGGGCCTGATTAGAGCATGTACATGGAGGAAGGGCATGGAACCTCAGTAGAGTTGATAACTCACCAAGTGGGAGAGAAGCAACGCAGTCAAGTGGCCAAGTGAGATGTTTTTATAGTCAACATGAATTTATCAATGACTGATGGTATTAATTAGAAAACTTGTCTTTTTATTTGAGGGCTTTTAAACAGTCATTCTTACACTGACCTTGTGACAGACAATTTCTAGGAAACTAGAATGTCATTTGGTGTGTGGTTTCCTATGTCTGTCCCCACCCCACCATCCTGGCAAGAAGCATTCTGTGTCCACCTGCAGAGCACCCTGGCTGTCCCATCACACGTCTTCCCTTTTATTCCCTGCTAGATTGTCTTCATTGGAGGGCCAAGATTTTGTATCTCCTTCCTGTTTCTTTTTGCCTTTGTCTGGTTTCATTTTATTTTTCTCTTTGCTTCCTTCTCCTTTGGCAGGGCACACAGGTCCCTCCAGAGTTACATCAGCAAACCTGTCTTGACTGACCAAAAAGTTCTTGATCTTCCAGGCATAGCACCCATCACAAAGCATGAAGATAGCATGGTCTGATCCCACAGTGAATTCCGGGACATTGTAATTGGCATTAAACAGACTTCCCTGCCAGAGGCTCCTGATTTCCTCTGCTTCTCAGTGGGGTTTCCTGATGCAGTGACACACATCATGAGAGCTTTCCCTTTTTTTGGATCATTTTCAATATGCTTTCAGGCTTTCTGGGTCTATCTTTGAGAAGTCCACAGGTCAGGAGTCTCTTGTGCTCTGGAAGATCTCCTTCTTCAAGTAATCATCTTTCTCCCACTCTTCCAGAAGACACCTCATGTCCACAACACTGTAATCACCATATCCTCCTTCTTCCAGCCAGGTGGCAGCCTTGGCATCCTGGCCAGGCTCCGGGGGCATCAGCAGGTCAGAGGCATGAAACTGCACCAGGGCCACCTTCTTCACCTCTTCACTGTGCTGACCACAGAACCCTGTCTCTCACACCTCTGCTCCCTGCCCCAAATATTATTCAGTGCCAAGGTCCATAATCTTAGAAAGCCTGTTTGTAAATTTATTCTTCACAGTTTCAGAGGCTGGACAGTCCTAAAAGATAAAGGTGCTGGCAGGTTCTGTGTCTGGTGAGGGTCTTCTTCCTCTAGATAACCATGTTGTATAAGGTGCTAATCTAATTCAGGAGCACTCCGTCCCTGTAACCTAATTAGCTCCCCAGTCTCCACCTTCTAATACTATCACTTTGGGGGTTAGGATTTCAACATGCAGATTTTAAGGGGGGCACACTCAGACTGTAGCACATAGTATTTTTCAGTGTGTGCTCCACCTTGGCTTTCACTAAGCAGGGAATCTACCCGGGGTATAGAATGGGAGGAGCTAAAGTAGTTAGACATTCATTCTCATTTCATAAGATGAATCCTAGCCTTTCAGATGAATGATCACTCCCACTTTCCCGTTGCTGATAAGGTTGAAGGAGCCCTGAGGGCAGTGCCAAGTCCCCCTTTGGAGCTGTTGGTGATGGGATGTCTTTTCACAGGAAGGGCAGTGGTATGGTCAGGGGTGGGGGTGGGGGAGAGCTAACCTCCTGTCTTCTAGTCCTGCTGTCCCTTTCCTTCCTCACCACCCTGCTCCCGTCCCAGCCTCTTAACAAATTGCCCTAGACTCTTGCATTCTCACCTGCATCCCCTCGTTGCTTTCTCAGATGAACACAGCTTTGTTGTGACTGTGTTTCTCTGCCCCCTTTCTTGCTGCTGGATTTCTATCTAATATTCATGAAAGCATTTAGGAAACCAAAAAGTATTACATAATTGGAAAATCTTATTCTGTAAATATGTTTAGTATAATATTTCCTATTTCTTAATGCTTGAGTATCTGGAAACAGGGTGAGCCCGGGGCCAGACAGGGAACATATTCAAATGTACTTTCAATGTGGAGTCCAATGTCAAAAAAGGTTACTGAGAGTCTGTTGATCTATTTGTATTAGTTTCCCGTTGCCACTGTAACAAATTACTATAAATGTAATGGTATAAATGACACAGATTTATTTTCTCACGGTTGTGGAGGCCAGATTTCATGGGTATCAGCAGGGCTGGCTCTTTCTGGTGGCTCTTGGGTGGAGAGCCATACACCACCTTCCCTTTCCCTCTGTGGCTCATGACCCCTTTCTTAAATCAGTCCAATTTCTGTCTTCAATGGTCACAACTGCTCCCGTCTTTAATCTGCTTGTATCTCTTTTACAAAGACCCTTGTGATGATATTTAGGACCCAAATAATCCAGGATAATTTTCCCATCTCACAGTCCTTGACTTAGTCACATCTGTAGAGTCCAGTGTGCAATCTATGGTAACATTCCCAGATTTTGGTCATTAGGATGTAGATTATTGTTCAGTGACCATTATTAAGCCTTCATAACATGAAAAACTTAGACTAACTTCCCTGAAGTCATTTCTTAGTCAAATAATCCACAAGTCTAAAAGTATAAAGAGAAGTGCTGCAATTGAAATTTTTGTGTTGTTTAGAAGTCTTGATTTTACAAAAAGAAAGTGTTAGTATAATGACTGACCAAGTCTTAGGTTGTCTTTTGACATTGCATCTATAGGATTTGTAAATAATATTGGTTCTTCAGCAGCAAAAGAAATGAGTGAAGGTATCTATCAGTGGGAATACACCAGGACATTTTCACAAATCAAAACAATCTGGGTTTAATCTCAGAGAAGCAAATCAGAAACAGTTATGCATTTTGATACATGGAAATCTATTCAGTGGCATTGTACTTTATTTAGGGACAGGAATTGGCAAATAAAGAGTTTTTGAGTCAAGGAAACCCGGAAAAAAGAGAGAGTCAAAAGCAGTCACTTTTACTGTGTGTCTGAGCTCTACCATGAGGAGAGAATCTTGGCTAGACTTGACTTTCTTGACTTGTTTAGTCTAGAAAGTAAATGACTCTGCAGTTGTCTTAACTGACAGATACTTTAAAAAATTAACTCATTCTCTCAGCACCAATCATATTTCCAAAATAGCTCATCCACCAGAGAAGATGTGCTGGTCCAGCTGATATAAGTATTTAATTTGATACATTTAATTGAAAATTTATAAATTGATATTTGCGTTATAGTCCATATTTCATTAATTTCAAGACTAGTGAAGCAGATATTAAAAGAAAACACTAGTATATTCAGTATATACTACATTTATAGGGTCTGAATTTGGAAGTATCAAAAATTTTTTTTTGAAAATGGAGGAAATAGGTGTAGAATACTACTTGAGAGCTTACTTCATGAGATATTTCTATACCCATGTAAGGTCGGGCCAAGTTTCTACACACTGAAAAAACCAGATTTGTCATCTGGAAAGGAAGAGGATCATATTTTAGAAATATGTAAGACCATATTTCCCAGGTTTTACCCCAAATAGGTCTCTTTCACATCTCACTCTGCTTTGGCAGGTGCTTCTTAGAAGACCCAAACTAAGATAATAGCCTTCCTTAGGAGACATGTGCTTTGTTTCATTAATCACCCATTTTGAAAGTGGCTTTATTGGTAGAAAATCAGAATGGTTTTGTCTGAAAACCTCTCAGTATGTACCTAGAAATAATATTTTGAAGACGTCAGAAAATAAGAATGGTTTTGTCTGAAAACCTCCCAGTTTGCATCTAGAAATGATATTTTGAAGGAAAGGTGGATCCAGAATGGAGTGCATGGGAATGTGGGGCTATTCCACCATCTGCCCTACAGCTCCACTGCTCATTTCTCTTCTAATTCCTTTGATTGTTTCTACTTAGATAATGCTATCATTTGGCCATAATGATCAAAAATTTGAAGAGTTGACTTTTCTTACCTTTGAATTTTCTTTCCAGAAAGAAGGTGGTAGCATCTGAACAGGCAGATGAGTCTTCAAAGTTCTTGGAGAAGGCATTTTGTTAGCCAGATCCAGACCTGGGAAATAAGGCCACACCATTCAGACATTTCTCATTATCTGCATGGACTCAGTATTATTGCTGTATCAATCATCTGAAATCAATTTGGCCAAATGATTGGACCTTTGCCTAAAATAATGGTCTTAATGTCTGTTTCCCTCTTTTTTTCCCAAGATTGATCATGTTAGACCATAAAACAAGTCTCAATCAATGCAGAAAAATCATAATTATTTGATGTATCTTCTTGAACAACAGAAATCAGTTACAAGAACTCTCAAATCCATGTAAAATAATGGAAATTAAACAAATTGCTGCTGAATAATCCATAGGTAAACGATGAAATTAAGATAGAAATCAAAAGATTTTTCAAATTGTATAACAGTGATAACACCAGCTTCAAAAATCTTTGGGATTTTGTATGCAGAAGCAGTGCTAAGAGAGAAATTCCCAGCCTTAAATACATCAAGAACTCAGAAAGATCACAAATAAAAAACCTAGTGTCACACCTCAAGGAACTAGAAAAAGAAAAACAAACAAAACCCAAAGCTGCGAGAAGAAAAGAAATAGCAAAGCTCATGGCTGAATTAAATGAAATTGAAACTAAAAACTAAAAATTAGAAAAAAGTACACGGGATCAATGAAAGAAAAAGTTAGTTCTTTGAAAAGATAAACAAAATCAATACACCTCTAGCTAGGTTAACCAGAAATAAAGGAGACAAGATTCAAATAAGTTCAATCAGAAGTGAAAAAGATTATGCAGAAACACAAAATATCATCTTTGACTACTATGAAGACCTCTAAGTAGTTATTCTGTATTAGAAGACTAAATAGGGAAATTCAATCCCTCTTCTCTGTGGAGAACTCTGCACTTTGAATGATGGGGTATCCTTTCTAAGTAACTTTCTACTTTTGTCTTGAAGCTTGTAGGATTTCCTCGTTCACTTTTTGGCCAGCCTGTTGACTGTCTGCCTTGGTGATGTTCTATTTGCTACAAGTCTTCCAGGTGTGTTCAATGACCATCTCAAATCTGGATATGTAAATCTCTAGTGATACCAGGGAAGTTCTCATCAGTTATTCCATCAGATTGGTTTTCCATACTTTTTGCTTTTTCTTCTTCTCCCTCTGAGATGCTTGATTCTTATATTAGCTCATTTTGCTTACTTCCATATTTCTCACAGTGATTGTTCATTCTTCTTTAATCTTTTTTCTACATTTTTTTAACTGACTGCGTTCATTTAAACCTGTTTTCAAGCACTGAAATTATTTTATTTGCTTAGCCTAGACAGTTGTTAAAATTTTGAAATTCCTAAAATGACTTTTTCATTTAAGTTCTGTTATACCTTTTCTTATGTTATCTATCTCTTTAGATAATTTCTTCATTCTTATTTACAGCCAAATTCTACCGTGCCTACAAATAAGAACCAGCTCCTATTCTGCTTAACATGTCATGTTCCATAACATTGAGAAGGATGGAATCATCCCTAACTCATTCTACAAGGTCAGTATCATCTTGATACCAAAGCCAGGAAAAGATGTAATGAAACATAAAACTGCAGATCAATATCAATACTAGCAAAACAAATTCAAAAGTACATCATAAAGATAACTCACCATGATCAAGTGAATATTCCAGGGATGAAACTATGACTCAATACATGCAAACCAATAAATGTGATTCATCATATAAACAGAAGTAAAAATAAAGACCAAATGATTATCTCAACAAATGCACAAAAAGCATTCAGTAAAATCCAGCACTCGTTTGTGATGATAACCCTCAACAAACTAGGCATAGAAGGAAAATACCTCAAAATTATAAAAAGCCAAATGTGACAAACCCAAAGCCAGTATCATGTTGAATGTGGCAAAGCTGAACCCATTTCCCCCCAAACTGGAACAAGACACTGTCATCACTTTTCTTCAAAACAGTATTGGAAGTCCCAGAGCAATTAAGAGAAAATAAAAAGGACATCAAATTAAGAGAAAATAAAAAGGACATCAAATAAGGAAAATAAAAAGGACATCAAATAAGGAAAGAGGTCAAACTATGCCTTTTTGCTTCTATGTAGAGAATCTTGAAGACTCAACCAAAAGACTCTTAGAATTGATAAATAAATTTAGTGGGTGGTGCCTGTGGCTCAAAAGAGTAGGGCGCCAGCCCCATATGCTGGAGGTGGTGGGATCCAACCCAGCCCTAGCCAAAAACTGCAAAAATAAATAAATAAATAAATTTAGTAATGTCTTAGGTTACAAAATCAATATATACAATTCAATAACATTTCTATATACTAAGAACAATCAAGCTGAGAGTCAAATCAAGAACATAATACCATTTATAATACCTGCAAAGAAAATAAAATACCTAGGAATATACTTAATCATGGAAGTGAAAGAGCTCTATAAGGGGAAGTAGAAAACACTGATTAAAGAGATCATAGATGACACAAGCATGTGGAAAAATGTCCTATGTTCCTGAATTGGAAGAATCAACATTGTTAAAGTATCTGTACTCCCAAAGTGATTCACAGATTTATTGAAGTTTCCATCAAAATGTCAACATTATTTTTCACAGTTCTAGAAAAATAAGTTCATATGGAACTAAAAAAGAACACAAATATCCAAAGAAATCCTAAGCAAAAAGAAGAAGTCTTGATGTATCACATTACCTGACTTCAAATTTTACTACAAAGCTATAGTAACCAAAAGGCAAGGTACTGGGATAAAGGTAGACACATAGACCAATGAAATTGAATAGTGAACCCAGATACAAAACAATTTAGCTCAACTAACTGACTTTTGACAATGTAGTAAAAAATGTGCACTGGGGATAGGATCACATACTTGGTAAATGATTATGGGAAAGCTGAATAGTAACATGTAGAAGAATAACATTGGATTCCTATATCTAATGTTATATAAAAATTAACTCAAGATGTAAATGTTAGAAGTGAAACCATAAAAATTCTAGAAAAAAATGTAGGAAAAACTCTTCTAGCCCTTGGGGCTAGGTCGAAAATTTATGAACGAGACTCCAAAAGAAATTGCAGGAACAACAAGAATAAATAAATAAATAGGGCTTAACTAAACTAAAAGTTTTCTCCACAGCAAAAACAATAATCAACAGAGTAAGTAGACAACCTATGGATTGGGAGAAAATATTCACAAAGTCTACATCTAACAAAGGGCTAATTACCATAATTTAAAATAACTCAAACAAACAAGTAAGCAATAAACAAATAACCCCATCCAAATTTGGGAAAAGATAGGAACAGATTTTTCTCCTGATGGACAGGAGATGGACAAGTGTCAAAAACCAACCAACCAACCAACAAACAAAAACATGAAAAAATTGTCAACATCTTTAATTATCAGGGAAATGCAAATTAACCCATATCCTGTGGAGTACTTAGAAATGAGATGTGCCAGTTAAAGCATGTAGTGATCACAACAATCAGTGGTGGGGATATATGAAGTGCTACTGGTTGTTCTTTGATTTTTTTACCAATCAAAATAATTCACAAAGTTGGTTTCAGTTTCCACTTTTTGTACAAATTATTTCAGGTACAACTGTGAAAAATATTGAGAATGAAACATATGATGCTTACAAAGTCAAGTCAGGTAACCTAACAGTAACATGTGCCATCAAGCTTTTGTTTGCAAAGTGAACAACACCTACAGGCATCATTCAGACCTACTGAATGTCTTGTTTGAATGCCTGTAGGTGTCATTTACAGCCAAAAGGTTAAAACTAAATGAGAAACTAAACCTTACCCCTTTCTGAATGGCCATTATTAATAAGTACAAAACAATAGATGTTGGTATGGATGTGATGAAAATGGAATAGTTATAGATTATTAGTGAGAATGTCAACTAGTACTAAATTACTATGTAAGCAGTATGGAGATTTCTAAAAGAACTAAAAGTAGACCTATCATTTAATCTGGCAACCCCACTATTAAGTATCTACCTAAAGGAAAAGTCATTTTATAAAAAGACCTCTGCACCTGAATGTTTATTACAGCATAATTCACAATTCACAATTGCAAAGATACAGAGCCAACCTAAGTGCTCACCACTTGATGAGTGGATAAAGAAAATATATTTTTTTGTATATATATGTGTGTATATATATACTGCTAAGCAATTCTCTCTCTCTCTCACACTGCTTAGCCACAAAATAATGTCTTTTTGGCAACTTGGTTGGAACTTGAGACCATTATCAGGGGTAGCAAACAAAATACCACATATTCTCACTTACATATAAGTAGAACCTAAATGAGGTATATATATGGTCCTAAAGTGGCATGATGTGTATTGAAAAACTAAGATGGGGGAGATGCATAAATTGAAAGTCCTGACTTCAGCATGATATAATCATACATGTAACAAAAAATTCTTGTACCTTGTAAATTTTTTGAAATAAAAAAAATACAAAGAAATTTGCAGCTAGTTGGAATTAAGTATAGTTAATCGAATATAAACCTTTATTCTACCCATATCTGCCAAAAGTAGTTTAAAAAATGAATTTATAAAGTCCATTGAATAAAAGCAAGAAAACAATCAAGAGAATGACAATAAAATAAAGATGTAAAAATGTTCAGAAGAAAGGTAAAGAATGTCCAATATTAGTATAAATCAGAATCCCTGAAAAGTAAATAAAAACAATAAATAGAACTAGTATTTAAACCTATAATCTGAAGGTTTCTAGGAAAAAAACCTTTCATTTACATCTTAACATGGAGTATCAGGGAAATTTGATTTGTAATGATCAATTCTTAAACATAAAAATGTTATTATGTTTTATGATAAGGAAAAAAATTCTTAGGGCCTCCAGGTAAAAGATGAAATAAACCATAAAGTGAAGAGAGTTAAACTGGCCTTAGATTTCTCAAAAAACAGCACAAAAAGCAAGAAAAACAATGGAGTAGCATTTTAAAGGAACTTAAGGGAAAAATGTGTGAATGAAAGTTATGCTCAGGAAAGCTCTGCTTCAAGTATCAAAGTAATAGATAAAAGTTTTAAATGTGCAAGAACTCAGAGACTACAGTATACATTTGTCTTTCCTGAGCAATCTGCTAGGATAAATTTAATTCACCCAAGGGATGAATTGGAAAATTAATCAAAAGGATTAATGGTAAATATTTTACATTAAATAATGCTAAAACTAAAAGTTAATGAGAGTGAAGGCCTGGATAGAAGGATAATGTGTGACCCTCATAGGTTCCAACAAAGAAGAAATAATATGAACGAAAAATTCACCTTAGAGATAGATACAAAAAAGAACCAAACAGATTTCTGGAAGTGAAGAATTCATTGAATAAAATATAAATACATATGAAACTTTCAAACAGACTAGATGATCCAGATGCAGTGGCTCATACCTGTAATCCCAGGAACCCAGGAAACTGAGATAATTTGAGGCCAGGAGTTTAAGGACAGCTTGGGCAACATAGTGAGATCCTGCCTTTAAAATATTGAGGACACCTCCTCTCTAAATCCCCAATAGAGGCTCAGTACATGTAGCTCAGAGGCTAGGGCACCAGCCACGTACACCAGAGCTGGTGGGTTCAAATCCAGTCCAGGCCTGCCAAACATCAATGACAACTACAACCAAAAAAATAGCCAGGCATTGTGATGGGCACCTGTAGTCCCAGCTACTTGGGAGGCTGAGACAAGAAGAATCACTTAAGCCCAAAAGTTTGAGGTTGCTGTGAGCTGTGATGCCATGGCAATCTACCCAGGGCAAAATAGTGAGACTCTGTCTCAGGAAAAAAACCAACAACAACAACAAAAATACCCCCAATAGACTAGATTAAGTGGAAGAAAGAATCTCAGACTCTGAAGCCCAGTCTTTTGAACTAACCCACTCAGAAATAAATAAATAAATTAAAAAGGAGCAAAGCCTACATGCATGACATATGGAATACCATAAAGCAATGAAACATTTGAATTTTTGGAGTTCCAGAAGTTAAAGAGAAGACAAAAATGTTAGAGAAGCCATTTAACAAAATAATGGTTGAAAACTCAAATCTAGGAAAAGATTTGGATATCTAGACACAGTGGGCCCAGAGTTCGTCAAATGTATACAAAATGAAAAGATCTTCTCTTTGGCACATTATAGTGAAATTGGCACAAGTCATAGATAAAGAGCAAGTTCTAAAATAATCAAGAGAAAAGTGGCTATTCACTTATAAAGGTAGAATAACAATAGATTTCTTAGCAGAAATCTTACAGACCAAGAACGTATGAGATAATATATTCAAAGTGCTGAAAGAAAAAACCCCTGCATCCAAGGATACTATATCTAGCACAGTTATCCTTTATAAATAGAGGAGAAATAAGTCTTTGCTGGACAAACAAGAGCTGAGGGAATTCATCACTTGTCCAGTTCTATAAGAAAAACCTAAGGGAGTCTTATACTCAGAAGTGAAAGAACACTATATACCATCACAAAAACACAAGAAAATATAAAAATGACTTGTAAAGCAAATGCGCAAACAACGAGGAGAAAGGACCCAAAGGTTACCACTATAGAAAATCACCAAACCACAATGATAAAAAAAAAAAAAAGAAAAAAAGGAGCAAATGATGTATGAAACAAACAGCAATCAATTAAGAAAATAGCAGGAATAAGTCCTCACAGATTCATAAAAACCTTGAATGTAAACAGATTAAACTTTCCATTGAAAAGATATAGACTGCCTAAATGGATGAAGAAACATGATGTAACTTTATACTGCCTACAAGAAATTCATCTCACCTGTAAAGACATATATAAACAAAAAGTAAAGAGATGGATAAAGATGTTCCATGGAAACAGAAACCAAAGGTAAGTAGGAATAGCTATCTTATATCAGATAAAATAGACTTTAAGTCAAAAGAAGTAAAAAGAGACAAATAAGGTCATTACATAATGATAAAGGGATTAATTTTCAAACATATATGCACCCAACAACACCAGAAAAGGGAGAGGTAGCCTCCAATAAATAATAGTCAAGGACGTCAACATCCCACTCTTAGCATTAGAAAGATCATCTAGACATAAAATTAACTGAGAAACATTGAATTTAAAGTACACATTGGACCAAATGAAACTAGAAGACATTAACAAAACATTTCACCCAATAGTTACTGGATATACATTCTTCTTATTATTTGATGGAACATTCTTCAGTATAGACCATATGTTAGACCACAAAAAAATTCAACAAATTAAAAAAAAATTAAAATCATATCAAGCATGAGCTCAGACCAAAATGTAACAATTGGAACTTTGAAACTATACAAACACATGAAAATTAAACATTTTCCTAATGACCAAGGAAGAAATTTAGGAGGAAATAAACACTTTCTTTAAATAAATGAAAATTGACACATATCATACTAAAATCTATGAGATACAGAAAAAGTGCTAAGAAGAAAGTTTATTACAAAAAGCACATACATCAATAAAGTAGAAAGATTCAAATAAACAATTTAATGACACATCTCAAGGAACTAGCAAAGCAAGAACAAAACAAACCCAATATTAGTAGAAGGAAGGAGATAATAAAGATCAGAGCAGAACTAAATGAGATGGAGACCAAGAAAAAAATCAAAGAATCAATGATAGTTATAAATAGAAACAAAATCAATAAAGGATTTTCTATATTAACAAAGAAAAAAGAAGAGCCAAATAAAATCAGAAATGAAAAAGAGATTACAACTGATACCTTCAGATACAAAACATAAAATGAGACTATTATGAACAACTATGCACTAGCAAACTGGGAAACCTAGAGGAAATGGATAAATTCCTGGACAAATACAATCTACCAAGAGTGAATTAAGAATAGAAAAACTTGAACAAGGCACTAACAAATAGTAAGATCAAAGCAGTAATAAAGTCTCCCAATAGGAAAATGCTCAGGACTGGATGGTTTCACTGCTGAATTCTATCAAAATTTTAATAAGAAGTAATATTAGGGGCAGTGCCTGTGGCTCAGTGAATAGGGTGCTGGCCCCATATACCAAGGGTGGTGGGTTCGAACCTGGCCCCGGCCAAACTGCAACAACAACAACAACAACAAAAAATAGCCAGGCATTGTGGTGGACGCCTGTAGTCCCAGCTACTTAGGAGGCTGAGGCAAGAGAATCACCTAAGCCCAACCTCCAGCTGGATGTTGCTGTTAGCTGTGATGCCATAGCACTCTACCTGAGGTGAAAAAGTGAGACTCTGTCTCTAAAAAAAAAAAAAAAAAAATGAAGAAGAAGAAGCATTAGTTCTCCTAAAACTATTACAAAAACTGAAGATAAATGAATT
>CAUYON010142515.1:0-16585 GCA_963573935.1 Arctocebus calabarensis
TTTTTTTTGAGACAGAGCCTCAAGCTGTCACCCTGGATAGAGTGCTGTGGCATCACAGCTCACAGTAACCTCCAATTCCTGGGCTCAAGTGAGTCTCTTGCCTCCGCCTCCCAAGTAGCTGGGACTACAGGTGCCCGCCACAACACCCGGCCATTTTTTGATTGCAGCTGTTGTTGTTTGGCAGGCCCGGACTGCCAGCTCAGGTGCACGTGGCTGGAGCCTTAGCCCGTTGAGCCACAGGCGCCAAGCCAGGACTGGATTTTTGAAAATAGTTTTTAATAGAATCATTTTATAGGTCCACCATTATAATGTCTGCTTATTGATCGATAAATGAAAATTTCAAGTAAGTTTACAGTTACTTGTTCTCATGTCCTCTTTTATTATCACAGGCTTACCAGTTGGGATGAAAAATTGCAAGGTCATCCTAAGTACAGCTGAAGCAACAAGTTTCCTTCCTTTTTTTTTTTTTTTTTGAGTCTCACCCTGTCATCCTGGATAGAGGGCTGTGGCATCATTGTAGCTCAGAGCGTCCTCAAATACTCAGCCTGGAGCAATCCTCTTGCCTCAGCTTCTTGAGTAGCTGGACTACAGGCATGCGCCCCTACGCCTGGCTAGTTTTTCTATTTTTTGTAGAGATAGGGTCTCACTCTTGCTCAGGCTGGTCTCAAACTCCTCAGTTCAAGTAATTCACCCACCTTGGACTCCCAGAGTGCTAGGATTACAGGTGTGAGCCACTGGGCCTGGCCAACAAGTTTCTTAAAGCACTGTCTTTTTCCTAATGCTAAACTGCAAAGAACCGGGGCACCAATCATTTCGTGTTTTTGATAGAAGATGCAATGGAGATGCTCATGGTTGGGAAATTAGAGCAAAAAGGAGTCAACAAAGAACTAAAGAAGGAGGACTCATCAACATCTCCCACACATAAAAACAGAGTTTTTTTAATGAAGAGATAAGAATATTGAACTACTGTGTGGATCTTACCTTTAAAGTGATTAGCAAGATTATTGGAGACCGGATTCTGAAATTTGACATACTTATCTGTCCACCATGTGAGTCCACTCTTCAGCAGTGGGACTTTGATGTGTATTGGCGAATTAGGGCTGTATGAAAGGATTATGGTGTCTGCAAGGAAATTAAAAATTGTGCTAAAGATGTAAGCTAGCAGTTTTGCCACCTTCTGAAATGCAGAACCAGACACAGCTGAAAAACAAATCAGGATTTTTGCAGAATCTCTACACACCTACATGCCATAGATGCTGGAATCATAAGATGCGATTCTTTTTCTTGCCAAGCTGAGGCAATTATTGAAAAATACTCATAAGCTCCACTTAACTCCTGCTCCCTGACTAGTCCTTTAGATTTCTGGCAAGGGAGAACTGATTTGCAAATAAAATACCATGAGTCAGTGCTTTGACTTAACCAGGATAATGTTTATAGATTAAAAAACAAAACAAAACAACACCCTGTCACTCAGCTTCAGAGGCTATCGTCTGGACATTTATCTTCTTATACACTTATGAAAGGAAGATAGGAAAAGTCACCTACCATTGAATATGCTGTTGGCAATAGCACCGCAAGGAACGATGGGGGTCATGTTGTGGGACATTTTGAATGGACCACATTGCTGAACAGCCTGGGTGCAAGATGATACAGCAATGAGCAGTGCTTTTGTGAACTCTCTTAGAACATTGAAAGTGTGAACACTGGCAACATAAATCAATCCATGCTGATCTATTGATATAGACCAAAATTACTGACTGCTACCTGCTTTTCCTAGGCTTCCGGCTCACTTAGAATAGGAAATTTTTGTGTTTTAGAAATATGTATGTATGCATTTATGTGTGTATTTATGTATGTGTGGGTGTCTGTGCTTTTTTCCACATTAATAATATACAGCATACCAAAAATGTCTTCATTTTTGTAGACAAGAAACATTCCCTTGTTGGTTGTGCTATATGTCATACTAAGCCCGCCCTGAAATATACTTTTTTGGGGGCGGGGAGAACAGGATCTTGCTCTGTAGCCTAGGCTAGAGATCAGTGGCATGATCATAGCTCACTGCTGCCTCAAACTCCTGGGCTTCAGTAATCTTCCTGCCTCAGACTCCCAAGTAGCTGTATTCCACCACGTCCAACTAAATTTTCTTTTTCTTTCTTTCTTTCCTTCCTTCCTTCCTTCCTTGCCTCCCTCCCTCCCTCCATCCCCCTTCCCTCCCTCCCTTCCTCCCTCTCTCTCTCTCTTTCTTTCTTTCTTTGTAGAGACAGAGTCTTGCTCAGGCTTTTTTTTGAACTCCTGGCCTCAAGTGATCCTCCTATCGCAGCCTCACAAAGTGCTAGGATTATAGAAGTGAGCTGGTACACCCAGCCTGGAATACATTTTTAAATTCTTTTTATTGAAACATAACCTATATTCAGAAAAGTACACAAATCCTGAGTTTATTATGCAACTGCTAGAATATATAGTAAAAGATTAGTTGCTAAAAATTATTTGGTATCACTTTCATATAATAATGTCAGTATGAAAAGGTGTCCTTCTAGCTTTTGTTGATAGCATGTTGAACATTATTTACCAAGAGTAATATTTGTAATACTAGGTCTGAAAAGGTATTCAATTAAACTGAATGTTTTTATTCAATCAAATAGAACCCAATTTCCTTAAAGTGAGCGGGACCAAAAATTCCAAATATCGGAAGGACCATGGTGAATATAAAGAGAGCAAGATGGTCCTCTATAGAGGAAAAGTGCTCCTCCTCACATAACAGTTACCCTCAACTCCCAGCTCCTTCAATTTATGCAGGAATAAAATGAGCATTTCTGTTTTGTAAAACTTTTTGCTCTTGAATTTATCAAAACTCAAAAATCATTGCATGATCTATCCCCTTTTTTATTTTTATTTATTTATTTATTTTGAGACAGAGTCTCACTTTGTCACCCCCATGCTGTGGCGTCATAGCTCACAGCGACCTCAGATCCTTGGGCTCAAGCAATTCTCTTGCCTCAGCCTCCCAAGTAGCTGGGACTACAGGTGCCTGCCACAACGCCCTGCTAATTTTTGAGATTAAGTCTCACTCTGTCTCAGGCTGGTCTCAAACTCATGAACTTAGGCAATCTATCTGCCTCAGCCTCCCAGAATGCAAGGATTACAGGCGTGACCACTGTGCCCAACTATCCCTTCTCTAGACTGACGCATCCATCTGGTTTAAAAAAAGAGAGAGAAAGAAAGAAAGAGGATTATACCAAATTAAATGAGGCTTACTGTCACATCTTTGCCCACCATTTGGCTATTACTTCTGGATTGAACATATCGATACAGGTTCTGATAGAAGCCGTACAATTTGTAATACATATAAACATCACCCTGTCAGGGAGAAAAGCAAGAAATAAGAGGAGAGTAAGGAACATTACTTGGAATATTAATAAACATGGATAAGAATTTTAAAATAAAAAGTAGTACAGAAAAAAATTAATGGGAACTAGAATTTTCTTTAGGGGAAATAGAAACATAAACAATCATTTAAAAAAATCAGTGTTGGGAAATCTGTGTGTATGTATGTGTTCGGAAACCTTGATCTATATATGAAATAACTATTTAGTTATTTAACCTAATTTTACTGTTTTTATTATGTGCTACTGTGTTCTTTCCTTGAACAATTTTTATAACCAGGGTTTCTATTTCCAATACATAAAATTTGGTTTTTTAATATTGTCATTTCCCAGAAATACCAGGAAAAATGCCTTGCCTAGGGATGTGGTATCAAAAGTCACATGATTTCAAAGCAAATCTATGAGGTGTAATTTGAAATTGGAGCCCTTGAGCATATGCAGGTGCGAGTGCATACGGGGCATACGAAGGATATTACTAGAATAGTGGTTTTGAACCTTTTCTTTTATCTCATGAGACTTTTGAACTTATAGTTAAACTTCCACAGCACACTTAAATTATGTTGATAAAAAAGAGTAAAAAATAGAATGTGCTTAATGTGCTTTGAACTTCTTTCAAAAACAATTTAATTAATGCTCTTTCAAAATTTTTGAGGCACTCCTAAGATCCTCTCATGGCACTGGACTAGAAGCTCTATGCAGTCAGGCTCCAAATATTTTTATTTCTTTATCCCTAGGATCTAACACAGTACCTGGCACATAATATTTGCTCAAGAAATAGTGAACCATCTATTATGGGCAAAAAGATAGAATGGTTCACTAACCCAAAAGAAAGAAGGTGATCTTCACCTTAGCAATAAGCAGCCTTCTTGCCATGAGAGAGAAGCCTTGCACGTATGTTGCCACACGAGGCTCCCAGTTCCGAAAGGCTAACATCAGGGTCCTACATTTTGGGTAACATACAAAGGTCCTGGAGATCCTCCAGGCAGACTTAATACAGATTTTACTAACAGCACTTATGGAAATTTCCATATAGATTTAACCAACCATATCCGTACATTTTACTGATAGCACTTCGAGGACCTTAAAGAGGATGAGTGTGGTAAGTGGGAGCTGGTATCCACAACAAGCTGGGCAGAGATGTCATGGCAAGCGCGGCCAGTAACAGAAAACAAGGAAGGCTGGCGAACTTAGTCACCTGGAGGAGAATAAGTCCTGGAACACTAAAAAAGGAAGATGGTGGGCCATGACAAAGAGACAGGCTGCAGCAGAAGCCACAGAGAGCATTGGTGTGAAGGCAAACAGGTCAGGCTAAGAGGAATCACACTTCCTCACCCGAGGAGGGAACCTCTAGCCTTGACCCATGACTGCAGAAAATATGAAGTCTGCAGAATGGAATTTACTATACCTTTTCTTGGAAGCTAAAAAGAAAAAGAAAAAAGAAAATTCTACTTAACCAGAGTTATAAGTTCACATAAATGACAAAGTAAACAAGCAGAGAACATTTGCCACGCTAGGGATGGAGGTGTTTGAATAACCTCTCTTAAATGATTTTGTCCAAGATCTATCTTAACAAGGCCTCCAAAATTATCATCTTTTTGATTACTCCTAAAGCACAATTGGCGTTATGGCCTTTCTTCTCTTTAAATTCAGTGGCACTCTGTGCAGATTCCTTTGAGACAGTGTCGCGTGGATCCATCACCTGGGTCCACTGGTGTGTAATGTGTGGTAACCCGTGAGCTGAAGGCCCTGTGATTGCCCTACGTGGTTTGGTTGGGTTTTATAAGTCTTGGCCTGAAAGGAATGTTTAGCAACTGGTAACACTTCATTTGCTGTTAGGTTTTTGAAGGACAAGGACAGGTGGCAATTATGCCCTTTAGAATTTGATTGTTTGGATTTTTTTCTTAAAAAATTTAGGCATTCTGAGCCCTCAAGAATGGAGGAGGGCAGGAGGAAGGAAAGATGAAATGAAGGAAGGACAGGAGGATAGAAAGAAAGAGGGAAGGTGGAGAAGGAGGAAGGCCTCAGAGTGCAATGCATTCTTAAAGTGTCAACAAGGCTGCCAGGAAGTCTCCAAAGACACCCTTCAGAGGAGTCCCCTCTCCTGGGAAAGGAGCCTATCTCAGCGTCCCTGCTGTGCCCAGCCACTGGCTGGGGTGGGTGTGGGAAGCATGGCCTGGGGCAACCCAGGGGGATATCACAGTGCAGCAGTTGGGACCATCCCTCAGTAACACTCCCTGTAGATTTTAAGTGGAG
The DNA here is from genome assembly GCA_963573935.1 of Arctocebus calabarensis. Lineage (NCBI taxonomy): Eukaryota > Metazoa > Chordata > Mammalia > Primates > Lorisidae > Arctocebus > Arctocebus calabarensis. Next base: position 5,637 of record CAUYON010142515.1, read on the forward strand.
CCTTTACATGGCCACTGTAGTCTTACCTGGTAGTCATGACTTAATCAAATGAAAAATGTCTTTCCTTCAACTCTTCAAATGTACTTTGAGGTCCTGTTCTGTCCTCTGCACTCTGCACCTGTACCTCGGCCGTGCCTCCCACACTGGCCTAGTACCCCTTCTTAAATGACTCTGAGTAGGGTGAATCTAGGCACAGGCAGGCTTTCCCCTGCCCACGCCCAGCCAGCATCCTACCTCAATGCCCTGCTTCCACCGTGGACTCATGTGGTTCCAACCAGACTCATCACCGTCTCCTGCAAAATACGCCTTGCTCCCCTCCTGCCCTGCCACCCCCAAGCCTCTTCCCTAGGGTCAGAGCTGTTCTGTGGTCTGACGGCTCTCTCAGCTTCCTCCTGCTCCCTCCTTATTTTTCTTCACAGGTTTTCTTGAGCAAATTTTATTGGGGAAACCCATGTCTTGGCATCTGCTTCTCAGAAGACTTGACTAACACGAGACTTTAATCAGTCTGGGAGCAGGGACTTCGCTTCATCTTTCTTTGGCATTTCTCAAAGTGTCCTTAGGGATTAGGCAACTGCATATGTAGAATGAGTCCAGAAAGGGTCACACACCTGGTACTGACTCTCTGTGTGACTTTGGCCAAATCACTAAACCTCTCAGCCCATTAATTTTCTCTCTATAAACTAAGTGGTTAAATTCAATGATCTCTACAGTCCTTTCCTGTGCTGACCTTTGGAGTAAAACCTGCTTGACTGATAATGAGATTTACATTACAAAATTGTATACATAAAGAATCTTGCAGCTTTGAAATAAAGGAGAAGAATAATACCCCACAAAAGGGAAGAGGGGGGATTTGAACTCAACAATTTGTAGGATTCACCACCCTCACCTTGCTTTATTTACCATATTTTCAGCTTGGGGAAGCATTTAATGGAAATCGTGAATTTACTGCCAAGTGTTACATAGGAGTAAGCTCAACATAAAGTCAGTTGAAGTCTCCCGAACTTCACTTACCTTCATATTCTTGGTAAGGCGAAAGGGAATAGAACAGGTGCATTCTTTGTCAAAATTAAAGGCATTTTCCCGCATTTTTGCACAATTTGCACATATTTTTGTGTAATTAATCTGTCAGGCAGGGGAAGAAAGCAATTATCAATTAATAAGTGATGTTACGTGAGTACATACTATAAAATTCGAGCTGGGAGTCCACCAAAGTCTTTAGCCTGTCTGGGTTGGGAGCGTGATGTCTGGGACATGAAGAGGCAGGGTGTTTGCAGGCCTGCTCAGGAGGAGTGGGCCTTCCTACAGACTTTATTTGGGGACGGAGCCAAAGGCCCAGAGTTTAGTGATTCTCCCCCATCCTCTTGTAACTTGTGATGAAGCCTTGCCCCTTGATCCTAAAGAGGTGTCACCAGGAAGGTATGAGTCAATGACTTAGCAGAACTGGGCTTATGGCCTGAGTCTAATCAATTTTATGGGGAAAGGACTTCACTCTTTTTCCATTCTATTGTATGGAAAATATTTATACTAATGAATTATTCTCCATGGCATCCTGAGGAAGTTACTAAAAATCACCACAGAAAAAGAAGTGTTTCCAAATGTTTTATTGATGTTAAGTGGTATAATTCTAGTTTTAAAATGTTGTTGCATTGTTTTTTTAATGGTTAAATTGTGTGGAAAATGATATAATGGACTCTTTTAAAAGAGGGTAGTTTGTCCTAAATGGGTGCCTTTTGTGAGATCTGGGGGAGGCACGCTGTTCTGTGGAGAGCTGGGGAGGCAGGCTTAGAGGCGGTAGCTCCCTTTCCTGCAAGAATGCTCCTCTGGGTGGGAGGAAGGCTGTTGGATATCGTGGGCCACTTCTTCTTGTAGTCATTGTGTTAAGAAGTAATCGGAAGATTATGGGAGTGCTGAGGAACAGGGAAGCAAGAGAGCAGCTCTCTCCTTGGTAAGGTGACAATGGGATTTAGGACACCTTGGGAGTGCAGACAGACAAGAGAGAAGGAATTTCAGATCCTTGCAAAGCCATCGAGAGTTCTGAAGCCCAAGGGTAAAGTGGGAAAACTAAATTAAAGATTAGTGAAAAGGCTACATGTCATTGTAGTTAGATGTTTACAGTTAGTTAATTCATTCTTTAGTCCAAGTCTTGGACTATTATTTTGAAAATAGTTATGTCTTTTCTGTTTGTAGATTGCCTTTTCATGTATAAAAAGGATTAAAGAACAAGGCTATGCCCTAATGGAGAAAGAGCACACTGAACTGTGACAGAGAAAACTGGGGTTCTAGTTCAGCCAGTCTCTGACCCTGATGAAATACTGACCCTCCAGAGCCCACATTTTGTTCATCAGCAATTAATTGATCTGTGAGGTCATTATAGTAGTATAAACTCTCCATCAGGAATTCCTGTTGTGAGTCTAATTTGTCAATGTAGAATTAGAAAAAATGTTTTCTAATAAATTTTGAGTAGATGATTTCTGTGTTCCTTTCTAGCTCTAAAAATTTTGATGAGGAAAACATATCCTGATGTACTATCTGCCTAATAACATCACCCTCCATTTGCTGCTCAAGTGGACTTGTGAATCTATAGCTATAAAATGGAGCAAGGATCATGGTCTGTGCCTCACAGATTTTTGCAAAGGCAGGAATTATCATTCATTTTTAAAGTGAACTGCAGAGAGCGCACTTCCTTGTGCCCTAGGGTGGAGTGAGAAGAGGACAGACTAACTAAGAACTCATTTCTAGTAGGTCTGTGCTTGATCACCCTAACCTGGAGTGAGCATTTGTGTCTTCTCACCCAATATAATAAAACACTTCCATGTGAAAAGTTAATTATTCTCTCTGGGTGGTTTCTAGTTGTCTCACATAAAACTGAAGTATTAGAAAATAACTGTAGAAGCATCTGTCAGTGGTCATTTGTGGAGTGGCCTTAGCCAATATTTGGGACTGAGGTCGCCCTCTCATGCCATGTGGCTACTTCTCCATGAAGGCTGTACTTCCGCAACGCGTGAGGTGAGTGGTTGGAAGGGAGGATGCAAGGATGACATGGGAAGGGATGAAGAACCAGAAAGAGAGGGGTTGGTGAAGAAAAGTTTGTTGGATGAGCTGTTTGTGGAAATGAACTCAACCTTGTAAGCCCATTACTTTGCTGTCCCCTTTTACAATGCAAGTTTCATTTCCTCCTGCCATTTTGCACCTGCCAATTGGTGGGGCCTGATGAGGGTTGACACATCACACTGGAGGACTCAGAGGGATTTAGTGGCACTTTTTGGGGGGAGGGTGGGAGATAAGGTGCTGGGAGTTGGGAGCAGAAAACATAAATGGGGAGGTAATAGTGCCTTGGGAGGTAGAGTAGCACCTGAAATGATGTTTTGCCCTTTGAAGTCTACACGGTCTACCCTAATTCATTCCTCCAATAAGAGTTTGCCTATCACGTACTAGCCACTGTGCAAAGAGATTGGGCATGGTGAGCAGCCAGCCTCACCGACCTCTCTGCTCTTACCACAAACTATTTTATCTACTCTACCATTAGCTTGGTGAATGCAGGAATCAACTGTCACTCATCTCACTTATCTGTATGCCCAGAAAACTCTTAGGCACCTTCAGACATTCATAAATGTTAAATCAATGTTGACAGACTTGGCTTTCATCTCAATATTGCCAGTAACCATGTGGGGAGGTTTCTATGGTTACTTTCAGAGTGGCGGGCATGTGGTTTGGGATGTCTAGAGATCTGCCTCAGAGCTGAGTTGGAGGAAATGTACTTAATTCATTAGACTGGGCGTGGGCATGGCCAATCACACCTTAGACCAACTTTTGTCTCTCCTCTCCAGATCAGCTTCTGGGATTCTCATCCTCTAACGGCTCGTTTAATCAAGGTTGGCAAAAGGCTTGTCTGAGTGGTATGCATTTAGCATCAGCTTTTCTCACTCTGAGCAGAACTTGGTTTGTTCAGTATCCTTAAGATGCTAGAAGGGCTTGAACTTTTCCCTTTCCTAGATCTTAGAGGGAGTTCATTTGCAACAGGAAAGTCATAATGCTTGAAAATGGGCAAAACTGAAGACCTGTATCTTCGGCTTGTCCCTAATTCATGGGCCATCTAGCAGCCACTTGCCTCTCCTTCTCATGCTTCTGTTACTTTTTTTCTCCTGCCTGTACCATGTGCTCAGTCCTCTGCCAGCCTAAAAGCATTTAACTTTGCCAGTTTCTTATATATGAAAATGGCTGAGCTGATCCGTGTGAGTGACTGTCCTTACGAGGAAGTAGGAATGAATAAAGCCACCACACCTGGGCTCTGCCACCATCTGCACTTGCCAGCTGGAAGAGGGATGCTCCAGTCACATCTAGTTCTTTTTTGAGGAGCTGCGATCTCAGACTGACCACTCCTACTTATAGTGCCAAAGCTGAAACGTCTTAGAAGCTACATTAAAAATGTAAGACGGAACAAACCTCTATTTCCTGGGCATTCTTTGCAGACACTATGAGGATGATGCCCATGCCAAAGCAGAATACTCCTGTGGCAAAAAATATTGAGAGGACCATCCTGGCTGAGAAGTGTAGCCGGTGGGCGGGTAACTCTTGCTGCTTCAGGGCAGTGTTGTCTGGCATTCTGGACGGGCGCTGCTGGGGTATCTTCTCCATTTTGGTTCTGCAGGGAACTCAAATATACTTTGGGGACATTTAGAACATCCCTACTCATGGTAATACACATAATGGTAATTAATGTTAAACGAAGAATTACATGAACCCTCCTTTTATATTGCAAAGTCTTTCTGCTTCCTGGAAATTATTCCTCAACCAGACCTGATATTCAGCAGGAGCTCAGCTCTCTTCTCTCAGTTATTGCTAAGCAGCATATTTTGTTTATGCTCACAAAGCTTACTGTCATGCCTAGGAGGAATAGTCCCCAGCAAGGTCTGCAAAAAACAACATCTGGCGACACCAGGAAGCAGTCCTCATGGGCTGTTTCTGGGATTTGGTGACTAATTCAAGGCAAGCCTTTCCTGAAGAGGGGAAAATGGATTTATCTTTAGGAACTGCCTAAATCCTTCGAGATTAATACAAAAAATACAAGTTAGGGCTGTCATTTTTTGTTTCAAATGTGGCTGTCACCTAACATGAATATAAACTAAGTTGAGAAATGCTCTCAGCTTACAGCTAACTCTATGTGTGATAATGAGGGAGAAGCAAGCAGGGAGTCACATAACCCAGACGTCTAATCTCAGCAGCTTCTGATTTTTTTTCATTCATTAAAAAAACTCTAGTAGAAAATGTAGATTAAAAAACATCTCTTTTAACCTCTCCCGAGTGCATGCTTTGGAGTAACCCAAATGAGGCAAAAAAAAGGAACAGGAAGATAATCAATTAGATGTTCAACACTGCAATATGGTATTAGGCCTGGTTTTGAGTTTTTTCCACTTGTTAGAAGTCCACTAACATTTTCTTTATGCTGTTACTTTAAAACTGGCATTTAGGATGCAGAATTAGAATTTTTAAAATAGGGAACCACGTGAGATTTTATTAACATTAGGAAGAGAAGCCATGCTGGGCTATTTTTGTATCAAAGGTAGCAATGACTTTAGCAAATGTACTTAGTTTAGAAGAATACGAAACAAATGCAAATGCTTATACTAAGAGGTTCTCAATTCAAATCTTCCCCGTTGCAAAACTGGAAAAAAAGTAAAACATGAATGGGAAATTTTCAGCATGCTACTGGATTCTGCCTTGGAGGTGGTGACTAGTACAGCTGCTGCTATCAGATGGCCTTGTGTGAGAAGATGGTAGCAAACACTTCCCGGTAACATCCGCTGTTTGTTTTACCAAATAAACATGGTCAAACACTTGGGTTTCAAAGCGAATAACAGGATATGAGATTAGATTATATGTAAAGGTTTGGCCTACAAAATATCAGGTATGTTTGTGATTGTGACATTTGTTCCAACATTAGGTAGGATTATACCACACAGATAATTCCAAGAAAAGTGATCATTATAATAATGAGCCAATAAGAACAGCATTTCTTAGGCTTTTTATAAAATAACAAAAATCAAACTAACCAAAATCCCAAGCTAAAAGGAGCTTCACAGGTAGGGGATCTCCAGAGAAACAGAACCAAGAGATTATATGATTATGTGTGCGTGTGTGCTTATGTGTGTATATATATGTAATAAGGAATTGGCTTACACAATTACAGAGGCTGAGAAGTCCAAAATCTGTCAAGCTGTCCCAGTTTGAGTCTGAAGGCCAACAGGCTGCCATGGAACCAGGAAGAGATGATGCTTCAGTTGGAAGGCAGAATTCTCTAGGCTAGGGCTATAGGGGGAGGGTCATCCTTTTATTCAAATCAGCCTTCAACTGACAGAGTAAGGCGCACCCACATTGTGGGGGCAATCTTCTTTACTCAGTCCACCCAATTTAAATGATAATCTCATCCAAAAACACTCTCATAGAAACAGAATAATGTTTGACTAACCATATGGGTATCCTGTGGCCAGTCAAGTTGACATATTTAAATTAGTTATCACAGGCCAGGTGAGGCGGCTCCCACCTATAATCCCAGCACTCTGGGAGGCTGAGGCGGGTGGATTGCTTGAGCTCAGTTTCCAGACCAGCCTGAGCCAAGAGAATTGCTTAACCCCACGAGTTTGAGGTTGCTGTGAGCTGTGATGCAATTGCACTCTACAGAGGGTGACAAAGTGAGACTCTGGCTCAAAAAAAAAAAAAATTAGCCAACACAGGTAGTAAGTGAAAATATTTCTGGGGCAGTGTTCTTCAGACATAGCCAGATATACATTTCACAGGTACTTTACTTATTTTTATTATTTTGGACAATACAGGTACTTTTGTCCTTACCTATTTCTCTTTTCTAAATAAATCTAAGTGTACAAATAAATTTCATATGCTTTGCTTTTTATTTCTAGAATGGGGTTCCTCAACCTTAGCACTACTGATATTTTGGGTCAGATATTTCTTTCTTTCTTGTGAAGGCTGTCCTGGATTGTAGGACATCAGCCTCATCACTGGCCTCTACTGTCCCTATTTGGGAACCACTGTTCTAGACTGATGTCAATGTGACAGTTTGTTAACAGCTGTTGTGTTGTGGTATTATTAGAAATTTCAGAGTGCCTTTTTTTTTAAGTTCTTGCCTTCATTTTTCTTTAACCACTGCGTAGATAGACTCCTCAGGCATTGCCAGACATTCGTATATTTGGGGTTGCTTTATGTTTTGTGGTCATTTTCCTGTTAACTGTTGGAATGAAAACACACTGAATATGTGTGTGGAATCAGGAAGTGGTTTGATATGTGTGGGGTACATTCCACACGCATGCTCTCTCACACACACACACAGTCATGATGGTCTCATTTTTTGGTTTTGGCAAGTCAATAGCAGCTTTGTGGACTGGTCCTAATTCTCACAGCACAGACTACAATGTCTTAACTTGCAAATTGGTCCTCTTGTACAATCAATTTTGATGTCCCAGGTTAAATTTAAGACATGCCACTTGACAGGAAGTTAATGCCTGTACTGGGAAAGTATGTGATCCATTTTCATTCTTACCACCAGCCAAGAACATCTCACTTGTTAGCGTTAAAGGCATGAAAATAATAGGGATTTTAACTATAGCTTGAATGAATTTTCATGTTATAGGGGTTTTTTTTCCTTTTTCCCTTAACTTGTTGAGCTCCAGTCCAACAAAAGGGATGGAGCCCATTCCTTTTTTTCTCTTCAAGTCCATATGTGTGACTTTCAGTCCCTATAGCCCAGGAGCACCACGTCTCTGGTGTGTAAAAGTGTGTGCTTTGCTGGATTTTGATTTGCTAGCCTGCCAGGGTCATTTAAAATTTCACAAAATTCAAATATGGAATTTTATATATGTGTATCAATAATGGCATCTGTTTGCTTTATGCTTGAGACTCCAAACAGACAACTTAGAGTACTGTAATAAAATATGGGAGACCAGGGTGTGACTTCTGGTTTTGCTCCTTAAACTAATGTGTGTCCCTCCTGAGATTCAGTCTCATTGTGTATTGTTCCTTGAGGACTATTTCAATGATTAAACACATCAAACTCAATGTAAGTGAAAGCCATAAACAGAATCCTTGGCACAGAATAGGTAATTAACCAACATTATTTAAATGAGTTTAAAAAGTGAATTTGAGCAATAAAATAAAAAAAATACCATTGCATTATAACACATAGAGTAAAATATTGGCAAGGCCATATTACATAAATAAACAAATAAATGGGGGAAATGGACAGGTCTCTCTTATAGAGGAATTCTAATTAGTAATTATTGAAGGAATGAAGAAAATAGAAAAATTACTATAGTAATAACTGTTGTAGGCAAGAACTGCCAATGGTTGTTAAAATTAGTGGGTACAAGTTTGAAGAAAAACAGATATTTACATAGCTTCTAAGTATTTCCCCCAAGATAGAAATTAATTACAAAGAGAAACATGGTAACTCAACAGTGGAGAAATTTGGCAGATACTACCCTAACCACGTGACATCACCAGTAATAAGACAAATCAATATTGTGTACCCCCTGATATGATGATCCAGAAGGACATAACAATTCTGTGGTATTCTGGACAAAAATTGCATAATTTCAATCAAATGAGAAGACTACAGACAAATGCAAATGGAGGGACATTCTACCAAATGCCTGATGAATACTCCCCCAAAGTGCGAAGGTTATGAAAGACAGGAAGAGACTGAAGAGTTGTCACCATTCTAAGGAAACCAGAGACATGACAACTAAGTGCAATGTGGGATCCTAGAATAGAAAAAAACATCTCTGGAAAAATGGGTGAAACTGAATACCATCTATCTGTTGATAACTGTATGGTACCAGTGTTGATCTATCAGTGTTGATGACTACATTACAGTTACACAAAATGTTAACATTGGTGATGCAGGGGGAAGCAGATACAGGAATTCTTTATACTATTTTTTGCAACTTTTCTGAAAGTCTGAAATTATTTCAAAATAAAATGTTGAGAAAAAGCAAAGAGTAAGACAACTGTGGTTACATTTTTGTCTTTTATGTGCTTACAAAGTGCCGCGTACACCTGCAGCTCTTTCCACCGCTATCACTGCCCCCTTCCTACTTGGACCAGGCTTCAGTTTACAAGTCTGCTTGTGTACCACCTATCTCATGGAATCCTTGACAATTCTGTGAGATATTCCCATTTCATAGCTGGTGAGACTGAAGCTCACAGAGATGAGGGGTCTGGCTAAGGCCACCCAGCTGCTCTTTCCCCTCTCTTGCACAGTCACATGAGAGGCCAGTTGGTAAAAGAAGAACTCACTTTGCTCAACAAAGATTACACAGAAGCCAGTGATACTTTATTATACAGGGTGTTGGCAAATGGACAGATTAACTTCTGTTAAAGAATTTCTATCAAACTCTTCCAGTGTTGCGTTTGCTGACAAGGTTAACATAATAAGCTACAAATTGACATTTACTGAGTGCTTGCAATGTGTCAGAGTCACTAAATACGATGCAAATTCTACCGTGAAACTGGAATCTTCAGTAGGACTTAGAACAGGCCCAGCTTCAAAGATTCTGATTTGCACTGACTGAGTACTCCCATTTCCAGAAGTTCAAACACCTCCTTTCTTATCTAATTAAAAGAAAAGAGAAGAAAAAAAGAAGGTTAAGATCCAGCAAAGATGGTCTTAGTAAATAAATTTAACCATCTGGACTTCCTGATATTTACATAGTCATTATGGCCAGAATCAGAGAGGGCAAAGGTGCTAACCCACCTTTGATTCAGGTTGAAATACTCATAAATGAAGGAAGAGACACTGCATAAAATATCACTTTCATTAAGATGTCCCCCCTCCTTTTACAGCCATTCAAAATAAAATGCCATGCAAATTTATTTATTTTAAATGACTCTAATGTGTGCTTTCTATAACTCAGATTATATACAATATTTCAAATATAGAATTTTATTGCCTTAGGACAACTGCTAATAATGACAACATAGTTAAAATAACTATGGGTGATGAGATTTTTCTAGTCAGTATTTCTCATTATTATAATTAGAAAATTAGTGGATTAGTTGGATTTAACATATTATAACTGAAATCATCAAATATGGCCTTGTGCACCTGACATCAAATTTGTTAAAACAGTTTTTTTTTTGCATTTTTGTTTTTGTTTTTATTGTTGGGGATTCATTGAGGGTACAAGAAACTATGTTACACTGGTTGCATTTGTTGGGTCAAGTCCCTCTTACAATCGTGTTTTGCCCCCAAAAGGTGTGGCACACACCAAGACCCCAGATCTTCCTTTCCCCTCCCCTCCCTCATTCTTTCTCTCTCTGCTCTCCCCTTTCCTCACTCCCACCACGTGAATAATTGTCAGTAATTGTCCTCATATCAAACTTGAGTACATGGCATTCATGCTTCTCCATTCTTGAGATGCTTTACTAAGAATAATGTGTTCCACTTCCATCCAGGTGAATACAAAGGCTGTAAAGTCTCCATTTTTTTAATGGCTGAATAGTATTCCATAGTGTACATATGCCATAGCTTGTTAATCCATTCCTGGATTGGTGGGCATTTAGGTTGTTTCCATATTTTGGTGATCGTAAATTGAGCTGGAATAAACAGTTTAGTGCAAGTGTCCTTATGATAAAATGATTTTTTTCCTTCTGGGTAGATGCGTAGTAATGGGATTGCAGGATCAAATGGGAGGTCTACCTTGAGTTCTTTGAGAGTTCTCCATACTTCCTTCCAAAAAGGTTGTATCAGTTTGCAGTCCCACCAGCAGTGTAAAAGTGTTGCCTTCTCTCCACAACCACGCCAGCATCTGCAGTTTTGAGATTTTGTGATGTGGGCCATTCTCACTGGAGTTAGATGGTATCTCAGGGTGGTTTTGATTTGCATTTCTCTAATAATTAGGGATGATGAACATTTTTTCATATGTTTGTTAGCCATTCGT
>CAUYON010142516.1:0-92771 GCA_963573935.1 Arctocebus calabarensis
GGCAATTGGTGGGATCACACCTACGGTGCATCTTAGCAGGATACTGGGGAAACTTATTAAATGTAGAGCATCAATGTCTTTATATAGTGATCAAGAAAATGCCATGAAGGCTAACTGTAACAGTACGATCAAAACATTTCTTAATGTATATTAATCGTGCCCTATTATTGAACCAATGTAAATAATTATTATTAAATAAAATTATAAAAAAAAAAAAGCTAATACAACACCTTATTAAATAACATCAATATTTTACATATAATACACCTGAGAACTGGAGAAGTGACAAAACATAATGAGAGTTCTTTGATACATATAGGTTTTTGGAGCTAAAACCTTGCCTTTTTCCTCCTTTGGATCTTGTATACAGCTTCAGGAAACATCTTTTCTCTTTCCTTGTGTGTGTCCTTTGTAGTTCCTGTGTGTTGGGCTTAACTTCCTTCTCTCCAGGGAATCTGATTTCCCCTGAAATGAATTCATTTCCCAGCAAAATCAAAGCTTTCTATTTATCTAATTTTATTTATTCATATACTCAGCAATCTTGTACTGACCCCCTAATATCTGGCAGGTTCTATGCTAGGAAGTAAGGACACAAAATTAAAGGAGGTCACAGGCTTTCAGAGGAGACACCAACAAAGAAGGGTACTGTCTTCATGAGAGAGGCATTATTAGTCATTGTGCCCCAGGTCTGACGGGACTCAGTGGGAAAGGCCTCCCAGAGGAGGGGAGTCCACAGGGAAAGTGGACCAGAGCGATTGTCCAGGCAGAAGGGACAACAGGAGGAAGACCAAGAGCCTGACTGCCTGTGGCGTATGACAGCATGGATCGTGTGGGACAGGGAGGTGGCAGAGGAAGCCAGAAAGCTTGGTGGATGCCAGCTCATGGGGAGCCTTTTGGCCACACTGTGGAATAGGAGCCTGTGCCCCTGGCACTGAAGAAGCCCTGGAAGTGTTAAAGCTGAGGAGTGACATGACTGGGTCTGAAAAAGCCAGTAGTGTGGAGAGAGCACTGGAGGGGGAGGTGGGTGCCAGGAAGAGTAAGTGAGAGACTCTTGTACCAGAGTTTAGAATGCACCAATGCCTTGATCTAGTAGTTCTGTTTCAAGGGATGTTTTCAGAGCTGTATTCACACTTACGAGACAGATGTGCATCTAAGGATGTTCATTTCAGCATTGTTTATAATAGAAAAAGACTGGAAATAACCCAAATGACCCTCAGCAGGAGTCTGACTTACTCATGCATCACCCTTAACAACCTGATATCTTGTGGTCCTGAGATGAGGTAGCTCTGTATGTGCTAGTATGAGGAAATCTCCATGATACAGTGTTTTAAATACCAGGAGACAGATACACACACAGAGACACTCTTGGGAGCCAAGATAAGGTTAAGAGCACTGGACATATAGCCAGGTATAGTGGTGTGCACCTATAATCCCAGATACTTGGAAGGCTGAGGCAAGACAATCACTTAAGCCCAGCAATTTTAGGCTTGATGAGCTATGATACTCCAGGCTGGGCAACAGAGCAAGACCCTATCTCAAAAAAGGAAAAAAAGAAAATACTGGAAACAGATAGCTTGAATTAAAAATTCTAACTCCATTCTTTACTAGCTGTAGCTGTGTGCACTTAGCAGGTTGCCTCATCTTTAAGTGGGGAATAAATAATAAACATACTTCCCAGGGATGTGACTCTTAAGTGAGTTAAGATGTAAAAAGTGCTTAGAACACTGCCTAGACATAGTATGTGCTTACTACAGTATGTTTTTAAAAATTCAATTATTATTTTTATTGTAGAACATAAAACAGTCCTGGAAGAATACACTAGAATCTGTTAAAAGGAGTTGCCTCGAGGGGGTGGGCCTGTTTTTCATTTTATATCCTTATGTTGGTAAATGTTAGAAAAAAAAATTATTCTAGTCTCTCTTGATGTAGAAGCACTGTTGCCAGAGTTCAGACAAGAAATGCTGTGACTCTGACCCAAGGCGGTGCTGGCAGGGGAGGTGGAGGCAAGGGTCCACACTTGGACATGTGCACAGACCTAGGGTGCAGAATTGATGGCAGCTCTGTCCCTGGAGTGAGGAAATACAGGCAGAGGGTACAGGGCCAATTGAGGCAGAGGACAGGGGCATGTGAGGGGAGGGAGAAGAATGACAGGGATGGCCCATGGAGATGCTGGTGGCTCTGAAAAATTAAATGTTTTATGGATGGGGAGTTCTTCTGTCCTAGAAGAACACCTGTGGTTTTCTGAGGTGTAGCTAAGCCTTCTGATTTTCAGCTGCTTACCAGTTCACCCTAGTAATTGCTTTTTGCTAAGCAGTATTTTTTGAAGTGCTAGAAACCAACTAAGAATAAAAACATGAATTTGAAACATGAATTTTTTTTATTAGACATGTCTAAGAAGTTGTAATTAATGTCATTAGTGGACGCTAACTATAATGTTAGAGGGAAAAAAAAATGTCAAAGCAGATTGTTTTTGTATGACAATCTGCTGGTCTTGACCTAATAATCCGTCACTCGAGTGAGATGACGATGGTAGTGGGGTGCAAGCTGGTCACTGCACGGTCACTGCACGGTCAGCAGTTTAGGGTTTGTGGTATCCCTGGATGAGGTCACATGCAGTCTGGGACCGAGGAGGGAAGCTGAGGGATCCCATTGGGGACCTAGAAGACTCTACCCGCCAAATCTGCCTTCATTCATCAGTTTTAGCTCCACCTGGAAGGAAACATGCTGAGCCTGGGACAGCAGGGGAGCAGGCCGGAGGGAGTGAGGAGAGACTGGGTCTGTACTCCAGGAGGTGACGATAGCAACCTTCTCCCCGGGGATCTACCCAGAGAGCCAGAACTGTGTTGTGGTGCTTTGAGCAGAGTTTCCAGTGACATTTGTGGAGTTCTTTAATGAGAGAATCATTAGTTGCTTTCAAACTGGGGATCTGTTCCAGAGTTTCTGTATGTGTTTGGCAAACTCTCCCGGTATTTTTCTGTGAACGGCTCTGAGGATTCTATGTTTGAAGAGTTCATTGACCTTCTGTGTCCTGGAAGTGACTGAAGAGCTCTGCCTCCCATCCCAAGGATGTGGCATTTGGGACTAAACTCCACACATGAGGGGGTGGTGCCTCTTCTGTTTCCTCAGACCCCTCAGAGACATCCTCAGTATTCCTAGAGACGGTACTTACCGTTCCCTGTTTCTCACCTGCTGGGAGAAAGGCTTAGGTGTGGTGTTCCTACTTCTCACTGATAGCGTCTGTTCCTTGCAAAGGGATTTTACTCTCTTTACTAGGGTTTCCAAATGAGGCTCTTGTGATGAAGTCTGTTGTTCAACACTTAATATCAGTGGAATCTTTGTAAGGTGGGTTTACTCAAGGGCTGTGTGCTTTTGTCTCAAAGATGCCATGCTGTAGTCTCAACATCAATAGCTCCAGTGGGAGAAAGATAAAATTCTATTCAATTTTGTTTAATGGAACACTTTTATGGTAAAAATTTAAACCATCTTTAAGTAATTGTATTAATGTAGATTTATTTCATTTCCTTGCCTTCAGGGAACTCAAACATATAAAGCATATTAATTTTCTAGTGACCTTAAGTAGCAAGAGCTCCTTTTTGCCTAATTTATTTTATAAACTGCTTTTGTATAACTAATTTTTTTTAATGAGCTACTTTTTCTTTTCTTTGACTGTTTTTATTGTCATGTTGACTTCCTTTTTTAGGAAATCTATGAGATACCAAACGGTATTCCATAAAACACAGTCCCTTCTCTGTCCCTCTCTGAAAAGCAGAAGTGTGGTTACCAGACGCCGGAGCAGCTCGTTCCTGCCCAGAGGCTCGTTCCCCACTCCTCTGTCTTCTCATTCTTCCACATGTGAAACTTGACAAAGCAGAATCTTTCTTAACGTGCTTGTTCAGGATAGACAGTCCCGTTCACAGTGTTGCTATCTGGTAAACAGGGTTTATATGGTTTGGGTATTGTTTTTAAAATTTTTATTTTTTATTTTTTTTTTTACTTAATTTTTATTAAATCATAACTACATACATTTATGGGGTACAATAATATGATTTCGTATACAATGTGGACTGCTTAAATCAAACTAATTAACATAACCATCACCTCACTTATTTTTGTGGTAAGGCATTTATGATATACTCTTAGTTGTTTTTTGTTTTTTGAGACATTCTACTGTTGCCCTCAGTAGACTGCTGTGGTGTCACAGCTCACAGCAACCTCAAACTCCTGGGCTTAAGCGATTCTCTTGCCTCAGCCTCCCAGTAGCTGGGATTACAGGTGCCTGCCACAATGCTCGGCTGTTTTTTTGTTGCAGTTGGCTCCAGCTGGACTTGAACCTGCCAGCCTCAGTGTATGTGGCTGGCACTGTAACCATTGTGCTATGGGTGCCAAGCCACTCTTATTGTTTTGAAATGTATCCTTGCATTGTGTACAATAGGTGAGATCCTGCCAAATACCCTTCCTCCACTTGCCCTCCTCTTCCCCTCCACTCCTCTTCTCTCTATTCTGGACTATATTTGTCTGTTTTATCATTCGTATGAATGTGTAAGTGTTCATATATTGGTTTCATAATAGTATTGAGTGCATTGGATACTTCACTCCCATTCTTGAGATACTTTACTAAGAAGACTATGTTCTAGCTCAACCTAGTTAAACAGAAAAGATGTAAGGTCTCCCTTTTTATGGCTGCATAGTATTCCATAGTATACATATCCCACAATTTATTTATCCATTCGTGGCTTGATGGACGTTCAGGCTGCTTTCATGACTTGGCTATTGTGAATTGGGCTGCAGTAAATATTCTGGTGCAAACATCTTTTTTGTAACATGATTTTTGTTCATCTAGGTAGATATGTAGTAATGGTATATTGCAGGATCAAATGGAAGATCAACTTTTAGTTCCTTGAGAATTCTCTATACTTCTTTTCAAAAAGGCTGTATTAGTTTGCAGTCCCACCAGCAGTGTAGAAGTGCTCCTTTCTCTCCACATCCATGCCAACAACTGCAGTTTGGGGATTTTGTGATGTGGGCTAATCTTATGGGAGTTAGGTGATATCTCAAAGTGGTTTTGATTTGCATTTCCTTGATGATTAAAGATGATGAGCATTTTTTCCATGTGTTTGTAGGCCATGTGCCTGTCTTCTTCAGAGAAGTTTCCGTTCAACTCTCTTGTCCACAAAGAAATGGGGTTGTTTGTTCTTCCCTTATTGATTAGTTTAAGTTCTTTATAGATTCTGGTTGTCAGATATTTGTCAGAAACATAACCTACAAAAATCTTCTCCCATTCTGAAGGCTATTTGCTTTACTTACAGTGCCCTTAACTGTGCAGAAGCTTTCTAGCTGGATCAGGTCTCAGTAATATATTTTTTGATGTTGCTTCAATTGCTGGGGGAGTAGGGGGAGTACTCCTCAGAAAATACTTTCCCAGGCCAATATCTTCAAGCATATTTATTTATTTTTAAATTGAGACGAGAGTCTTGCTCTGTCACCCAGGCTAAAGTATGGTGGTGCCATCGCAGCTCACTATAGCCTTAAACTCCTTGACTCAAGTGATCCTCCTGCCTCAGCCACTCAAGAAGCTGGGACTACAAGTGCTTACCATGATGTATGGCTAATATTTTAACTTTTTTGTAGAGTGAGGTCTTGCTGTTGCCTAGCTTGGTCTGGAGTTCCTGCCCCCAAGCTATCCTCCCGCCCTGGTCTCCTAAAGTGCTAGAATTTACAAGCAGGAGCCATTGCACTCAGCCTTATTTTTGGTATTCTTTAATAGACAAAAATTTTTTTGTTACCAAAATTGTTAGTGGCCTTCAGGGTATGCCTGAAACCCTACTGTCCGCAGCATCATGAGATGATGGCTGTCATGTTTTAATCATTGACAGCCCTCAGAAATACAGAAACAATATTGAAAAGCATATTTTAACTTTTAAAAGCTAAATTATTTGTCTGATTTTTTTTTTTAGTCTGTAATAATTTTAATAAGTATTAAAATTACTCGTGGAGTCAGAATATTAGTTCCCATGAATGTTTTTCTATTTTCTTTTTGTTGTAGTAACTTGTTTTCCATTTTGGTCTTGAGGCAGGAGAGAACTGGCCGTTCGTATTGCTTTCTGGGTTTGCACCTGTGGGCCTGTGTGGGTTTGGGAACTGTGGCTCCAGGGGTTTTGCAAATGCTTGGAAAGACATCCCCTGAGCCCAGCCAGCCCTGAAGCCTCATGTTCTTCCTGCAGGCCCATTCATCAGTGTGGTCCTGTCCAAGCTAGAGAACATGCTGGAGAACTCTTTACATGTTAATTTGCTGCTCATCGGGATCATCACTCAGCTGGCCAGCTACCCCCAGCCGCTGCTACGCTCCTTTCTGCTCAACACCAACATGGTCTTCCAGCCCAGCGTGCGCTCTCTCTACCAGGTACGTGAGCTGAGCCCTCATCGTGGGCTGCTGATTTGCAGGGCTTCTTCAAGGTCATGGCTGCTGATTTGCCCCTTGTCGTTTATAAACTATAGTTTTTCAAAAATCCCTGTTCTAATTTATTTGTTTCTTTCCTGTCCTATTAAGTTGTCTGTGTAGACGATTGTAGACAAATTGCAAAGCTTCATTTAGTTTGATGTTTTGTGGGTGCCCTACCCAGAACACCGAGGCAGTTAAAAATGAGCAAGTGCTTTATGTCATAATAGTTGCCATAATGAGGGCTGTACCTGAAAGATGCATTGATAACTGAGGGTGGAATTCCGCTGTGAAAATTAACATCATTACCGCTGTTTTTGACAGGTCCTTGCATCTGTGAAAAACAAGATTGAACAGTTTGCTTCTGTGGAAAGAGACTTCCCAGGACTCCTCATACAAGCCCAGCAGTACCTGCTCTTCCGAGTGGACATGTCCGATGTGAGCCCTGCGGCACCCACCAAAGGTGAACCAGGATTCTCTGCCGTGTCCCTGTATTTCCCAGCCTACTGGATTGAGTTCACAGGCAGCATCCAAAGATATTTCCATTTTTTTCATGCAGCAGGGAGGAGCCTCCTCTCAGTGGTCTTCAACCTGAACAGAAATCTGCCTTGCCATGCCTGGCCTGTCCCCTCTCTGGAAGGTCTAGCAGGGCATTTATTTTCCTAACCAAGAGTGGTTCCAGGAAGGAGCTGATGTGTGGGGTGTTGTCTAGGATAAATGATGCAGCACATACCGGCAGAAAGAGGCATATTATATGCACTCCCCAAGCCATTCCTTGGTCAACCCTGCCCTGAGGAGGGCATCTGTTCTCTTTAATATGTTTTCAGAGGCTCTTGGGCCAAAAATAAATGTGCTTCCGGGCTCTAGGAAGTAACAAACTGGACTGGGAGAAGTAAAGTTTATATTCAGCCTAAAACTCTCAAGAGTGCCCCTTTCTCAGCTCTAGGGGAGGTGCTAGGCCCCAGCAGGTGGGTGGGGAGAGAGGTGGGTTGGTGCTGAGGAGCAGGGGGAGGGTGGTCCTGCTGGGCCCCCAGCACTGCCCCTTTGACACACATCAGCTCTGTTTGGATAGACTTGATGACTGCTGTCCTCTGAGCTGCCTCAGGCCACAGTAGGAGCACACTGGGGTGTACTGCAGTGGCTTTTACTTTTCCACCAAGGGACAAGTCAGGGTTCTTTGTGGAGATGCCCAGTGGAGAGAGTAGGGCTCTCTGTCCTGGGCTAAAGGCAAGTGATCAGAAAGATTAGGAGTGAGAGGCTGAAATGAAACTCAGGGCAATTGTTTAACCTTTAAAAGAAGCTGAAAATAAACCCAGAACTCGGAAGGCCTGATCCTGTCTCTATGTAGCTGTTTGATCTCGGTCACTTTGCTTCACTGGGCCCCTGTCCTTGGATTTTTAAATGAAGGATGTGTTCTCCATCTCTCAGATCCTTGCTGGCTTGCAGAACTTGAGTTGTGATAAGCAGCTAGGGCACTTCAAACGGCAAAGTTTGAAGAAAAGGCTAGGCCATGGCCACTGGTAAAAGAGGGGCCAGGCTTAGAGCCGTCGGACTTTGAGAAGAGAAGGCAAGAGAGAGAAAGAACTCCCACATCTCCATGGAAGGTGGGCTTTGGGGCCCACGCGGTCCCTTCCCTGTGAGCTTAGTTTCTTCTGAGCAGAATGCATGCTGTTGTAACTCACCCTGTGGGGGGAGGCAGAGCAGTTAGCTTTTGTGCGTAACAAACCATTGCAAAACTGAAACGGTTCAAAACAAAGCTGTTTATGATTGCTTATGAGTCTATATAGTCTTCTGCATGTTCTGCTGATCTGGGCCAGGCCAATTTTGTCTGGATTTGAGTGTCTGCTGTCAGTGGGCAGCTAGATGTCTAGGATGGCCTCATCAACCATGGCTCAGACCTGGAGGGAGCTCATACAAGGTCAATTCTGCTGCGTTCTTTTGTCCAAACAAGTCACAGGGCCTGTGTGATTCAAGAATGGAACAAAACCTCTCACCTCTGGATGGGAAGAGCTGCAATGAATTGTGGCCATTTTTGCAGTCTTCTAGACAGAGGTGGCTACAGTCTCTTTACTTTGTACCCTGGGTTGGCCTTCATTTGTATTTTACAATTTGTGAAGTGCTTTCCCAGGCAGTCAATTTTTATTGTCAAACAGCACTGTGAAATGGGCAAGAAAGGTGCCCTTGGCTTCATTTTCATATAAGAAAGCTGAAATGAGAGACCCAGGGTAGTCAGCCAGGATCACTGGGCTCAGGTGCATGAACCTGTCCTGCTTAATTCAGGGAGTCAAGTGCACACACACATTACTTGGCAAACAGGTGCACCGATCCTCAACCAACACGGCTCAGGAGGAGCGGTGGGGCACTCCCTCCCTGGGCTGTCTCTTGGCTTGAGAATGTCTGGGGCCATGGTTGTAAGAAGTGTGCCCAGGGAAACTTGTTCCCACCTTGTAAGATGAGGTGACATTCAGGGACTTTGACTTGTAGGAGGCTTCTCTTGGATGTAAGAGTCCCTCTTAACTGAGTTTTTCAGATTAACTTCCTGACTTCTTTCAGGTGAGGAAAGTGACCCAACTTAAGTTTTCCAACTTAAAAAATCCCTAAACTCACAGAATGAGAAGGTCCTATCCTCTTGTACAAAGCTGACTTCTGAATCATTTGCCTATAAATGCACCAAATCTGGGGCCCCCTATTCTTCGGCGACATAGAGCAATTTTCATTTAAGAATCATGGTCATGGGCCAGAGATTTGAGTTTCCAATATCCTGTGTGCTGTGCTTTGCCTAACACTGCTTCCAGGAAGAGGAATATACTACATCCTCTTCTCCCCTTACTTCTGAAATCCTCCAGTGTTCATCTTGAAGACCCTCTCCCGCAGCTTTCCAGACCCAGGGAAGCATTTTCGAAACCATTCCTGACTCTGAAGTTTGTATTCGCTTCCTCCTGCCTTTTTCTTCAGGAGCTCATGCGTGCTTGCTGGGCCTTTGTCTGAGGGGCACCTGCGGCCAGCCCGGCTCCATCTTGCAGACCCTGCATTCGCTTTGCCTCATGGCAGCCCTGGTGAAAAACAAGCTGCCTCACTAAAGCTTCCCACATCAGTGAGAGTCTCTGGGACCACTGCTCCAGAACAGGCCCACATCCTGTTGCCAGCTGCCACATTGTCATTATTGAGGCTTGTCGATCTGTGAGGTTTAGCTACTGGCCAGGCTTTTCTCCCCTCCCAATACTTCCTAAACCATAGAATAGTGGTACCTTGAATTTACGTATATTCAGAGTTTGTTCACTGATCTCTACCTCCAAATGGGAGATCAGGCAGGTAATACCCCATTTCACAGAGAAATAAGCAGACGCATTGCATGGTAGGCTGTGGTGGTCAGGCAGGAGCTGTAACTCAGGTCTGCTTGCTTTTGAACTGAGAGCTTGATGGTGCTTGGTGACAACTGAAAGGACAGGCCCTGGAGGAGAGGCCAGGTTGACACGCCTCAGCCGCCCAGAGCCCCTCTAAGGGTTCCCCCACTGGTCCTTGACCTTCCCACTGGGTGCCCTCCTGCCTTCATCAGTGAACACAGTTTTGATTCTTGGTTTCAAGCTGTGTAAATGAGCCGTAACGATGACACTCATTATTCACAGGTCAAGCTAGATGAATGAATCACAAAAACCCTTTTTAGGGGAGAAGAGAAGGAGTGGATTTGAAAGAGGAGGTGGAGATGAGGAAATACAGGCAACTCCAGGGAGGATCAGGGGTGGGGAAGAGGTCCTTCCTTCTTTCTTTCATTCACTAAGTGTTTATTAGCTTCTGCTGTGAGTACGGGACAGTGCTAGGGTTGCAAAAGCTACACTGTTTGATACTGTAATTGAGAAAGCTCCAAGTCCAGTAGAGGAGACAGAAGATCCACAACAGTGCAAGGCTAAAGGACAGTGCTGGCCTCAGCTGGTTAGTAACAGGGGTGGCGGCCAGGACAGTGAGTGACTTCCAGGAAACAGGCAACGTGAAGTTAGTGGTGTGGCACTGGTGATAATGTGACGCCTAACACTTACCCAGAGGGCTCTGTATACTTCGTACCTGTTGACTCATTTAATCTTTACAGCAGCTCTAACGTATAGGAGGTAAAGCTGCCTGCCTGCAGTCACTCAGCCGCTCAGTGGAACAGTCTTGTGCTGCTAATCGCTGTGCTAGTGCCTCTTAAGTAATAAGATTTCCCCAGAGACATGGGGGAAGGCATTCCAGGTGGGGAATGAAGGTGAACAGCACTGCTCTTGATCTTGGAGTGGTGTCCATGAGCGTCCCATTCCCCACTGGTGTGCAGGTCAGCTTCCTTCCTAAGCCCTGCCTGGCCCTTTGGAGGGGATGCGAGAGGATTGTCCCTATGGTCAGTCCCTGCCCTGGTGAAGTCGTCCCCTTTGTCTTCACTTGGGGGTCAGGGCATGTGGTATCTGCTGAAAGGTAGCAGAAGACGGATTCTCAGCAACTTTTCTAGTTCTTTGTGGCATTAAAGCTGTGATATGCCTCAATCTAAAAGAATATTTAAAGCGGTAAAGTGGAAGATTTTTTTTAACACTAAAGACTATAGCAGTGAGATGTGGAAAGTACTATAAATGTCAGGAATTTTTAGTACTGTAGTTCAGCAACACTCTGAGAAGAGTGTTGAAAAATGGGACTGAATTCTAAAAAGCAGCCAAAATAATGAAGAGCTTGAATATAATGATTTATAAGGAGTAATGAGACTGTTTGTGTAGGGGCAGAGGAAGGCATAAATAATTCCTACAAATATCTGCAGGCTGGAGAAGTTAAGGAATTAAATAGGGAAGTTGAACAATTTTAATGGGTAAAAACTGATTTGGTAAGAAAACGTAAATCGCAAGTTCAGGTTTCAGCTCTATCATCTTAGACCTTGGCTATTGAACCTGAGATGGAAACCCCTGGAAACCTTCTGTCCACAGAGGCTTCTAAGCCATGTGCTGTCACTAGATCCCCACAGCTGAAGGAAGTTCTTAGTCTGGTCTTACCAGCACCCATCTTTTTCTCCATTATTTCTGTGGATCAAAAGAAATATTCTGTTCTCCTTTTATATAAAAGACAGGAGATCTGGGGCAGATAGGGGCTGTGTGTCAACAGGGAGCCGTAGGGGCTCGTCTAACCAGCCTTCCTGCCAGGGCTGCACTGTGTGGGGGTGCTAACCTGGCAAAGGGAGCACAGTCACCCCACACCAGGAGGCTGGCGGAGCAGGGGAGCCGCTAGTCATCCCTAAACCAGCATCCAGGTGAGCTCAGGCTTCAGGCTGGTGGTGCCAGTGGTAGGAGACACCTTTTCTACTTTTCCCTCCCATGTTCTGAGTGTGGAGAGTTCTTGACAAACCTACGTTCTTGCCACAGTTTTTGCATGAAGTTTCTTGTACAGGATTTTGGGTAAAAGTCTCACAGAGAGCTTATCTGATGGTCACATTTCCAGCCTTAGGGTTTAATCCGTGACAGTCAGACTCCTTCCAGCAACCCTGCCCCCGGCACGTGCTCTTCTTCACATGGACGGATGGAAGAGCTCGGGAGGGTCACCTTGACAGTCTGCTTTCTGCTTTCAGATCCAATTCAGGAGGCTTCCAGCGCAGCAAGTGGCAAGAACCTTCTGGATGGTCCTCCAAGAGTCCTTCAGCCCTTCCTGACAAACAGAGCCAAGGTGGCTGGGGCCCCGCCAAGCCTGCCGTTGCCTGTGAGGAACCCCATGCTGGCCGCAGCCCTCTTCCCCGAGTTCCTGAAGGAACTGGCCGCGCTGGCCCAGGAGCACTCCATTCTGCACTGCAAGATTCTGGGGGACTTGGAAGACTCCTGTTGTTAGCTTTTTTTTTTTTTTTTAATAGAGGCTCTTGTTTTATAAGGTCTTAGTGTTTTGACTAAATGTTAAATGCAAAGCTGCTTACAAAAATTTCTACTTTGATGTTTCCTGACAATACTTGATTTGTGGGAGGGGGATTTCCTGTACGTCTCCTCTCTCTAGCCAGGTCTTTCCACCTTACGTCATCTAGAATGGAAGCCTCATAGCGGGTTGTTCCTTTGGTGGTTTTCTTTGTTCAGGTTTTCCTCCTTGCATTCTTTGGTTGTTTCTCTCCCATCTCCTTGAGTTACTCATCTTGCAGCTCAGATCACGTCAAGCGAAGTCATTGCACTTTTCTGTTCATCTTGGGCTCAGTGCTTTCTGGAATGCTCCATGTCAGAAGGCCAGCTATTCAACAGCACGGGAAGAATACACACCTGCACCGTGCAAATGCTCCTGTCACCTTCCGCACCGTGTCCTCCATTTCATAAAGGGGAAGACTAACGCCGGAGTCCCTCCTGCCTCCATCACATGAGCACGTGTCATCTGTCCCAGGGTTTGTCTTCTGCCTGATGCGCGTTGCCGTGTGGTGCCGGCAACTCTACCAGTCTCCGCTGTCTGCCTTGGAAGTTAGATGCAGTTGGAGAGAATTGGGGCTGCAGGGGATTTTTCTTGCTGTTTGAGAACTTTCTTTAATCAGTATGACATTACCTAAACACTGAAGGTAGCCTTATTTTAGTAAGATTTGCACAAAATTAGGTATACCTATGCAAACTGTTACTTTGGTTTTTAGGAGTTTGAGCAGATATGGAAAGTGCCGTATCATATACTAATATAGAACATCATTATTTTTAAGTGTTTTCTGAAAAGAAACAGATGAATTTGTGAAGCCATTTCATAGTGAATATTTTGCGGGAGAGTATGGAATTGGGGGAAAAGAGAATGGTAAACCAAATGTAGCCTTTAAAAACACTGGTAATTATTTACAATTCTGGGTGCGTTTGCTAACATGTTGCACTTTGCAGAGAAACAGAAAGCATACAGCCCACTTTGGGAATTGGGATGTAAATGCAAACACGTCTCAGGGAGCCCTGCAAAGCCAAGTGCCTGCTGGAGACTCACTCTACATGGAAATGCTGCTGCTGAGTGATAGGCTCACCAGACGGCCCCCACATTGCTGTGTTAGTGGTACCTCTCTGCTGCTTTCAGGGCTGCTCCAGGAGACATAATTATACTTAGAGCCTCAGCTTTCTTAAACCACCACAAAAAATAACTATGGGATAAAAATGAGACCACAAACAACTGATGCTTATGTATATTCAATTCCACTTCCCCCTATTTTGGGCCCAGTTCAGTGGGTGAGAAGCAAGTAATGAGCATCCCCTCCCTGTTTGGAGGGAATGGGGAAGGCCAGCTTGCTCTTCCTCCTCGCGGGGCTCTCTGCGGAGCCCCAGGCAGCCACAGGTCCAGTCAGGGGCTGTGACTCGGGAGCTGGTCTGGTGTTAATCAGTGCCCCTGGCGCACTGGAGGGGAGTGAGGGAGACGCTGCGGAGCAGAGGGCCTCTGCTTCCTGAACCTGCCCTCTTGAAGCAGCTTTGTGATGAGACTGAGAGCCAGCCTCACGTGGTTCACAATCTAAGCAAGAAACCAAAGATACCTATTCATTGCACTTTTCTGTTCATCTTGAGAAACAGCTTGTTCAGCTGTGGTGTGAGGCGCGGCAGACCGGCCTGCCCTCGGCTTCCTGAGCCCTGGTTGTGTCTGCACTGCCACAAGTCTCCATTAGAGAAGCTGAAGGTAGAGAAAGAGGAACAGTTAGAGATAGAATTGAAGTTGTAAATTGTTAGCCTCTAACTTTGTTTTGCACAAGTATTTATCGTCTTGTTTGGTCTTACCAGGTCACAGAGTGCTAAAGCCACACCTGGCCCCTGTGTCCTGTAGCTTTCTGTTTCATTTACACCTCTCTCCACTATCCGGCGGTGCTGTGAATCCTTCCTGAGTCCCCATTTTTTTTTATTATAGACACCCGGGTTCCTTTGGGGAAGGTTCCTGTGGAAAAGAAATTGATTTTTGTGCCTCTTATTTTTTCAGTAGGTACTGAAGTAGACTTTAGAGATGACTGGGGTGTGGGGTGACAGGCAGGAAAATGGGACTTCCCATGGTGGGTGCTGATAGCAAATTCACACGATCATCTTCCCCGACTTCCTACTTGGAACTGGAAACTGGCTCATGTTTCTGGATGCATCTCAAGGGGTTGTGTCCTGGGTTTTGCAAAACAAGGGCAGAAAACTGGCCTGGAAATACAGCATAGAGAATCGGAAAGCCAGTGTAGTTGAGTGAAAGAACCAGAAGTGGGTTATTCGGGGAATGGTATGGACATGCCAAAAGAAAAACAGTAGCGACCTGTGGCCGTAGATGGCAGAAGAGCAAATGCTGAAAGATTCAGGTGAGCGAACACTGACGGAGGCACACAGAAGACCCCAGGGAGCAGGGAGGTGACACCGAACGCCTTGGTGGGAAAAAAGTCACGGACATGAAGCAGAATATTCCAGTGCTAACACAAATGGGCAAGGCCCTTAGAAATATCTGTTTGGGTAATGAATTTTGGGGAAAATTTTAAAAAGGTATTTGGCATGCTTTAAAATGTGGCCTGAGAGTGCGGCCACTTTTCTGTGGGATCTCCCCCGCTGGCCGTGCCCCTGGCCGTGCCCGTGCTGGGAGAAGGTGTGGGAGGGTGGGGACAGGCCTGTGGGGCACCCCGGGGCTGATGTCCTTGCTGTATCTGGCCCTGGGCGTGGGCACTGAAGGTGAGTGGAACAGTGAGCCTTAACCTTGACATGTAATTCGGGGTCTGATTTAAAGTTCTAGACTGAGTAAATTTTGTAGCTCAAAACATATGAGAGCACTGAGATATTTACAACTGATCTTAGGAAATGGCCAAGTAAATGTTGTAAATTTGTAAACAAATTCCAGGTTAGGTTCAGCCTCAAATGTACTTTCATGGGGGTAATTTATAATTTCTCAGCTGTGAAATGGGGATGCTGGAATAACCATTTAGAGATGATTCTTTCTCATCTTTCCTTTCCCTAGTATTTAGAGGAATTTTGAAGTCTCCATTTTGCTTACTCTTACTGTGGAGAATGCTTTGAAGTGCTGAAGTTGGAGCTGATGGGAGGGTGTCTTCAGTACTTGTACAGGCCCGTGGGAGTAGCCTTTCCATACCAGGTGCCTTTTATGTAGATCAGATCAGTTGTTGGCTTTAATCCATTGATATCACAGAGCCAGGGTGTTTTGGGGAAAGCATCCGCTTCCAGAGAAAATCTGCAAACTGGGTACGTGAATATCTGGGTTTCCTATTTAGTCAGGCAGCCCGAGGTACTCAGAGTGGAAAGCTGTCTCCACTTCCTGAATGAGCTTGGCGGTAGTGGTCATGTGTGTTGATTACCACACCTGTTTGAGGGTAAGGGCTGTGGCTGGCTGCCCCCTCTGAACCTGGCTCAGTGTGTCTAGGTTGCCCTCAGTAGGGAAGCCCCAGCAGGGGTGCGACTTGTCACTGGTGTGATGTTGAATATCTGCATATGCTCCAGTTCTCCTTTAAGGGTAGTTCAATTTAATTGCTAATTGCCAGCCCTGTGTTTACTGAAATGGCTGTCAGGCTTGCTGTTTTTTATGCAACACTTTATTGCAGGACAACTATTATTGCACATGCTCTTTCAAGTCACTGGGCCAGGGCGATGTCATGTGTGGTTTGCTCTGAACCTCAGCCTGTATTAGCTCTTCCAGGAAACAGCAGTCCTCTTGAAGCTGAGGCCCGAGTCAGCTTTAAGTCATTAAAAAGACATTCTAGGCCCCTTCCTGCTTCAGCCGTCAGTTTGTGAATCACACAGCACTAATTCTTCATCAAATAACAACTTAAAACAGAAGACTGCCAACCTAGTTTATAGTCCATCCTTAAATCACATCATCAAGGAAACATTTCAAGAGAATGGAGTTGACTCTTCTTTTTTTTTTTTTTTTTTCTTTTTTGAATGACCATCATAAACCTAATGCTTTAGAAGGAGCTCTCAGTAGACTAAGAATGGTTTTAGGATAATTTTGCCTCAGTAAATCCTCTCTACATTCAGGCATTTATTAGGCCATTACTTGTTTGGGGAGGACAGATTAGCCTGGCAGCTCATTAACTAGATAAACAGGGCTTTAGTGAAAGATTTTCAGTGAGATTCTTTAGGGAAAAGAAGGACCAGGACGGAGCAGGGGGAAGCCGTCAGTTCTTTGGCCTTTTGCACTTTAGGATCCTTGAACAGATAATGATTTTAGCTAGGACCTTTCCTATCCTGTCAGTATTTTGTTTCCTGTCTTAAAAGATGTAAGTAAACCTAATGCTGTCACCTGCACAAGTGGAGGCCTGCCAATAGGATTCTACCAGCATGAGTTCAATGTGCATTTCCTGTCTTTCCTGGGGGAGTTTAGATTTAATTTACTGTGTCACTTTAGAACTCACAATGGCAGTGGAAGCGCTCAGCCCAGTTGTAAATTCCATGGAGCTGAGGCTGCAGAAGTCTGTGCTTCTTAGTCTGTCAGCTGATTTTTTATTGCGACAATCTATAAAGGGCCCACCTGTAACAAGACCCCTTTATGCCCTGCAGATACATTAAAAGAGGGAGCTTGGGGGAGGTGCTCTTACATGACTTCTGCTAAGCTATCTGACTACGGGAGGCAAAGAGAGAGGGTTTCATTCGGATGCTTCCCTTCTCACAGTCAGGGACAGCACTGTGCAAAAATAACCCATGAATGTGTTTATTTTCGGAAACCCATGGAAGAAACATGGCAGCCCCTTCCATGCTGCTTAGGTAACAGGTAAAGGATGTGGCCTTTCAGGTAGGTTTTGCAGTTTTTTCCAGTACTCACTATGTAGAATCCTTGAAATGATGCAGCAAAAATGATGCAGTTGAAATGAAAAGTACAAAACACATTGTGGGTTGTAGCCATAAGCAATATACTGAACTAACCAGCTCAAAGCCAGAGGAGGCTGTGTACTTTCAAAACTTTCAGGGGCTTCTTCGAGATTAGCAACAATTACTTAAAAGGGGGAGGGGTGATTTTAGCTAAAATATTCTTACCTTGGAGCAATAATGATCTAAGTTCTTTTTCCTGGGCCATGTATACCTTGAGAGGAACAGAATCACTTTGATGCATAAACCTGGACAGACCCACATGACCCAGACTGTAGAAGTCTCGTGGTGGGAGTCACAGCTGCTCTCACAGAAAGCCCACACGTGGCTCTCCATTAGTTTGTCTTACAAGTAAATGAACTTGCACTGAAGACTTCGTTGGTGCTAGGGAATGTGCTGAGTGCTGGAGCTGACATCCCTGCCTTCCCACCAGACCCACCCTGCCAGCCAGCCTCCGCTTCAGGCAGCAAACACACTCTGGGCCTGACCAGGCAGAGCTGGTTCCAGCCAGGTTTCAGTCAGACCCTCACTGTTATACACCTAGTGACGGATGGCAGTGGCTTCCCCTGTAGGGCCAACTTGTACACGTTAATGAGATATTCTTCAGAATAGTAAACCCAGAAACTAAATTCAGACTCACACAAGAATGTAAAATGGTATTTCACTGAGCTTTCTTTAGGAGCAGAGCCATACTTGGGAATTTCTTAGGGTGTTTATGTAAATTTACCTTACAGATATGAATAGCTCATCAGGTTCCAATCAGGCCTGTACTTTCATTTTTTTTCATGCAAAGTCCAGTTTTCAGGATTTCAGAAATTGACATTCAGGACAACAGGCAGTTGTCAGAACTGAACAAGAGTCTGTAAAGATCCAGTGTTTCAGTGATGGCATTTTTCTCGGGAACGATCAGTCCATACTATGGTTTGTGCTCATCATAACAGTTCTGGTAAACTGTCTTTATTTGGCTGCACCCCCACTTAAGTTAGGCCTTAATTTCAAATGTTCTTCAAAGATCGAGTCTTCAGTGCTTTCTGTATGGTTTAACACCAAGAAGCCAGAACTTTTGGTGAAAATGGAATTTATAGAACAACTGAACCTTAGTGTTTCTTATGAAATAAAGATCCTGCCGGGTTCTAATCTCAGATCACCTCTGTCCATTTGCAGTTCAGCCACTTGCTGAGCAAGTAGAACTGCTTTTGCCTTTCTCTCTTGTAGAGAGGTTTGGTAAAAATTAGTAGTTTTCAGTACTGCAATAGATCATGGAACATTGTCTTCCTGGGTGATGTAACATACTCTCCTACAATTCAAAGTCACTAATCTTTTCAAAAGTTATGTTTAAAACCTCCCACCTGCCCCTTGTCTGAAAAATGAACTACAAGGCTAGTTTCTTTTCTGTCCCTTTTTGGATGGGCAAGAGAGAGACACTTTTCTCATCACTCTTAGTTAGGGAAGTCCTGAGCCAATGTCTGCAAGACAGAAACCATTAGTTGCTAAATTGGAAATGGAGGGTAGTGCCCACTTTCTCCAGTTCCCCAGCTGCCACTGGAGCTACCTTTACAGCACAACGCTTTTACTATTCTTAGTGGCTAGGGAACTCACAGCTTAAAGTCAGGGCCTACAAATATTTTGTTCTCTTGTGTCACAGTTTGACAGATATGCTTTTAAGAAACAGCATTTGCAAACCTGGTCTTTTAGCAAGTGTATGAGTCAGAGGTAACAATGACACATAAGGAAGGAAGGAGAGAAACAGCAGTGCCCTGAGGACAGAGCGGAGGCAGCGCAGCCTTCATTGTGATGCTGTCAGCTGCACCACAATTATTGTTAAAGGTCATGATTTGGTTTACTAGTTTATATTATTATTCTTTCCATGCAAAACAAATCAGCTTAATGTTACAGCTTTTTTCCTGTTTACCTTTTTGGCCTGAGGGTTGGGAGGAGTTATCATCTGCACAATCTTTGAAGTGTAAGTTAATTTTTTTATGTGCTATTTCAGTATATATTTTATTCATTAAATTTATTGGAAAACTTCAGTTGTCTTTTTTCAAAATCATTTATTTTTAGGTCTGTGCCTTCTAGGATTGGTAGGGAACTGAAGAGGCAGTATGTCTTTACTAACAGTGATACCGGTAACAATAGCCGCCTTCTGCGCCTGAGACCTCCCTGAATGTGTGCTTACACCGTGCCCGTTTATTCTGTTGTTTTCTCTTTACCTATTTTTAGGTCTAAATGTACTGCACCCAAATTATAGTCTCTCTCCATCACTGCTGATCTGCTAATGCAAAGCACATGGAAGTGGCCAGACCTCAGGACGCACTGAAAAGTATTTGTTGAACGAAGGGCCTTCCCACTTGGATCCCCACCCTCTGCAGCCAGAGGTTCTGTTCACCCGCTTTTGCCTATCATGCTTATCAATCTTTCCCCTTTCAATAAACTCTATCCTATTGCTTTAAAAAAAAAATTGTTGAATGAACCATAGATTGAAAATTCTTCTTAGAAAACACAGTATTTGAAACATGTTTTATTTAATTTAGAATTACTAAAGGATATGGTATTTCTTAACCACGGCTACAGCCATCACAGGACAAAGGGGGCACCGCCATGTTCCCTGTGGAGGACGCATCCCAGGCACAGGCTAGAACACGGGGGTGGGGTGAGGTGGGGAGGGAGACAGGTGCTCTCAGAGCACAGCATGTCAGCATTCTCAGGGCGAGGGACAGGAACCATGGGAGGACAGCTTCCTCTCCAGTATCGTCTTTATCACAGTTGGATCTGCTCGGCTGAGAGTCGCCTTCCGGACCAGCCCAATCAGCTTGTTTATGGCTCTGGGGTTTCCCTTCACATCCATTACCTTTAAAGACGGGAAATTGAGAGTATGAAGAGACTTATACCTCGAAATCTCCAACAAAGGTTTACGTTTACTGAGAATTAAATTCAGTTTCTCTTTTCCATTAGTATTAGATATAAAATGAGGAAAGGAAAAGGGGGGGCAACTGACGTTGGAGGAAGTTTCCAGGCTCCTGTTGGGAGATTTTGGCCATCCTGCCTGCTAATTAAAACGAATGAGGAATGACTGCTGACAGCCGGAGAAGCTGGCACCCAGGGACCAGGACACGCTCTTCTGGGACACCACAGCGACACGAGGACACTGTCCTGTGGCTGAGGAACCCCCCCTTGGAGTGAGTCATGGGGCCTAATTGGTGAGGAAACCTCCCTGATCCTCCAGGGAGGTCCAGCAGCCGCTGAAGCAGTGGCTTTCCCTTTCATTAGAAAGCAAATCTGTATACTGAAACTCATCCAGAGCCTTTGGGCCAGGGGGAGTGTGCTATGGCTGGCAGGTGGGGGCTGAAGGTAGGAGGCGCCGAATTCCTGTCAAACAGCCTTGACTATCAGGGCTGCCGCTCTGACCTCCCACAGGTCTGCACTCAAGTGCTGCACAACGAACTGAAAGTGTGTCTTTATCAGTCGCCACAGATGAGGCAGCATGATGGAGATCGCCGAGACCCAGTGCAGGCTCATTTTCCTTATCAAGAGCTCTTTACAGAGCTGTTAGTGTTCCTGGCAGGCTGATGGCGGGTGGGTGTTACTCTGAAAGAGATACCAACAATTTCTTCCCCCACTGAAAAATACTTTCAGACAATATGATTAGACTCGGGGGTAGGGGGGAGAATGCCACCCATTTTAGCTTTTGTATCTTGTACTGTGCTAAGAACACAAAATGACTTGGTTTTCAGCCATGCTCCTGTCAAAGATTTTCTCCACAATTTACAAATCCTTTTTCTTTCTGCTTTTCTTCCCAGCTCTTAAAGACAGGAAGCTGAGGCGGTTCGTTTCCCATCTCCCCCCTACAAGCACCAGCTGGGGGAGGGAGACATCGGGGAGGACAAACCTTGGACTTCATGCCCCTTAACCACTCCTCCCCGGAGAGTCAACTCTCGAGTGGGGCTGCTGCTTATGAGAAGAAAAGTTATGTTTCCATTCACCTAATTTTACTCTCTTTTGTCCTTAACTAAAAAGCTGACAAAAGTAATTATGGGCGGTACCTGTGGCTCAAGGAATAGGGCGCCGGCCCCATATATTGGAGGTGGTGGGTTCAAACCCAGCCCCAGCCAAAAAAAAAAAAAAGTAATAATAATAATAATAATTAGGGGACTATCTATGAAACTGGACCAGCATCATTAGGAAGCTCCTTCAGGCAGCACAGGGAGCAGGGGAAGGCCCTGGTCAGGACGTGGCCCCTCATTCCTGCTGTGTATGATGACACTCCCTCCCCCGCCTGTGACAGTCACCACTTGAGGATGTGCCTGCATCACGGAGTGGCAGAGCTGCTCTAGGGCCTCTTGGTCCTGCATCAGTTCAAGCTTCTTTTCTGAAACAATCTGTGCTGGAGTCTTCCCTTCATTCTTCCACAACTCCTCAAATACCTACAGGCCAGAGGAGAGAGGGAAGGAGAGAGAAGTGGGGAGTCAGCTCTGTTGCCGGCTCCACTTCTATGGCTGAGATGTGCAAGGCCCAGGGCAGCAAGAGTAGATTCAATTAAGACCCCGCTGTGTGGGGAGGACACCTGGCTGCCCCACCGGTGCCCCGTCTCTCCTGAAGCATACCGGACTGGAGGGCTGGGGAACAAGGTCACTTGAGACAAACATAAACAAACATGCAGTTTCCTCCTGGTGCTGGAGTTCTCTTGGTATAGAGAACGAGAGGATTCCGAGGTCAGCCTGCCCAGCAAGATGGTGAGTCTTCCCGAGCTGCTGACTCAAACCCAGGCTGCACCTGCAGCGCAGAGGGGTCAGGGGCAGCGTGGGATGGTGATTACTCACTCCTGCTCACAGGAGTCAGAGGGCCAGTGATGGATCTGTCCCATGTCCCCTGAATTAATTTACTGAGGCGACACCCTGGTGAAGGATGGGGCTCCACAGCTGCAGAAAGTACCCACTGCACTTAAAGCCCAGAAGCCCAGGCTGCTGGGAAACGTGATGGGGGTGGCAGAGAAGGAGGAAGGTAGCCCCACAACAAAGATGCAAAATGGAAAATAACTATGGTACAGCTAGACCCAAACCCGACTAGGATAATTAACACTTTAATAGTCTGTGTACTTTTCTGCTTAAGAATTGACAACAAATCCCACAGCTGATCAAAGGAATCTGGAAAAAAAGGAAAACACTTTTAGGGAAGGCATTTCCTCGTTCCTTTTGTTTTTTTGTAAGCCAGAATGGGGGTGTCCTCTGTCAGCCTCCTGCTGGCACCGTCTCCCTCTCACCCAGCAGCCATTACTGGGCGCTGAGTCCTGCCTCTTTTCCTTGATAGCTGAGAATGGCCCAACCAGGAGCCATTCCCTGGAAAAACGGAGCTCTTCAATAATTAGCACAGACAGGACAGCAAATGAAGCAGAAGATGCTGTGAGTCTCAGCAGGGCTCCAAGTTTTCTCCAATCAAAAACTTTGTGGTTTGTTTTGATTCTTTGAAAGTTATCATGGCCACGACAGATACTGCACCTCCAGCTCAGCTCGTCAGAGTGTGCAGTGATGGTGGCAGGGAGACGTGCTGGGTGGGTCCTTGTGCAAGCCTCCCATGGGGCACTCTCTGGCCACTGCCAACCTTGCCCTGCCTGCTCAGGGACAGCCTGCCCCTGCTCTTAGAAAAATGCAGGGCACACATGCCTCCAAGTCAATTCAACAAATATCTACAGAGCCTGATGAAGAAGGCACTGCGGGGACACAGGCAGGAAAGGACTGTCCTTGCCCTCAGCACACTTGGTAAGGAGTGCCAGCAGCACAGGGTTGGAGATGAGAACAATTTTTAATACGGTTTGTAGGTGGGGGCTGCCCCTAAGCAAGTCTGAAGAGACCCTCTTTTTGTTTCCCTGATACATTTTTCTTGAACTAAAACTTAAAATTTTAAAAACATTCTTCTGATTATAAAAGTTAATACATTTTCACTGTAGAAAACAAGGAAATACAGAAAATGCAGAAAAGTTACCTGCATTCCTGTTCCTTTGAGATAACCAGTGTTAATATTTTGGTGTCTTTCTGTCTTGCAGCATAGTAGTGAGCATAAAGTATACAGAATTTGTGTCCTGCTTTCCCCCCCACTTATTACAGAAATACTTTCTTACATTAAAAAATCTGACACCCATCAGATGTGTTATCATAACTTAAATTCTCCCCTACTGGTAGGTATCTGGGCTTTGACCAGAGTTCATCTCGTTCACCTGCATAGATCTCCAAAAACCCTCCTAGTAGAAAATGTCCAACATTAAGGAAGAGAGGGAGATCTCAAAACCTGGCCCAGAGAGGAACCCCCCTGCGAAGCCTTGCTCGTGAAGAACCTACTCAGCAGGTCTTCCAGGAACACGGGGCAGGGGAGCTCCACCGACGCCGCTCCAGGGCCCTCCTGGGTCTGCTCTGCACTCGAGGATGAGGGGAGCCTCGCTGGCCTGCTGAGCTGAGCATCAGCCTCTGCCTGGGCCTAGCATAGCGGTGGCCCAACAGCTCAAGTGCTGGCTGGATTTGCTGGGGCCAAAGTCACCAGGACGGTGGCAGCGTGCTGGAGGATCACTTCCAAACCCCACGGTTCAGAAGGAACACAGGGCACAGCAAGGACAGCTGCTGTCACACGCAGAGAGGCTGGCTGCTCCCTGAGAAGCTGGGGCAGGGATGCGAGAGGCACACTCTGCAGCCTCCAGGAACAAATGGGAGGCGGGAGGCTGGAGCACTCTCTCCTCCCAGAGTTAGAGCCCATCAGCTTAGTAATGCCACAAATTAGTGAAGTGGCCATCATAGCGCAGACCCCTAGCTCCTTGGGCTGACACAGCAGACACAGCTGTCCAATCTGCTGCTCACTGGGATTCAGGACGAGGACTGTGCAGTCCTGGCTGGGCCCAGCAGGGTGGGGCCGTGGAGGGGGCAGACCCCACTCTCCCGCTTTCCCCCACCCCCCCGTCCGCCCTGCTGACACTCAGGTAATGGTCTCTGTGACTGCTGTGTGTGGTCCTGCCGCATAAATCCCCAGGCTGCAGCCCTAGTGTTTCATCACACCCCGGAAGTGCTACCCAAATGCAATTGTTTCTGGCCAGGAGTACAGCTCCACCCCCTGCTGCTGCCTGCCCAAGACAGACATAGGTAATAAGGCATTTCTAGTGCAGCCCTGGTCCTGTGTTCATAAACAGCACCAGAAGTACGGGTAACACAAGTTGGGGGCCTCCAGCCACAGACAGGCGGCCAGATGGGGCAGCTCAGACTGTTCCCTGCAAACTGGACTCACACACCTTCTTCACTGGTCCCCAGAGCAGTGAAGGTCAGGGTGTGGAGGAAAGACCTGCTGATGGCAGGGAGTGAGCCGTGACAATTACAGAGAAAGGAGACCCCTCTGTGGTCACAGGCAAGGATTGAGAAAGGTCACTCTCTAGAAAGGCACAAACCTCTCTACCCACGCCCCTCAGGGCAGGGCACAGTGTATGTGCAAAGAACCGAGGCACAGAGAGAGAAACAGACGTCCAGCTGTTTATGATGAAGCTTTAGTACAGGGTATGTAACTTTTTCTCCATTAAAAGGTTTCTTTATAAACAGGAGACTGGGTAACCCTAGATGGCTGGTCCTCGGGAGATGGATCATCCACATCTGTTCCTGGGCACGCACACAGGGGACGCACATACACCTGCACTGTCCCCAGGGTCCTCATCTGACCAGCAGTCTGGGGTTCCAGGGCCTCAGCCCCACAAGAGGCATCCCGGGAGCTAATTTCAGGGTGGCCCTGTCTCTAGTGACAGCGGTGCCTCACTTCAGTACCCACATCAGGCTCTCGGGAGGGAATGAAGGATGCTTCTGTCCAACGTCCCAGGAGCTTGCTCATGATGACACATAACCTCCCAGTTTCTGTTCCTATTTCTGAAAAGTAGGCTGCACCCTGGGGTACTGAAGGGATGAGATTTGTAGTAAAATGCAGTGAAAAGTGTAAGGAATGGGCGGCTCCTGTGGCTCAGCGAGCAGGGCGCCGGCCCCATATACCGAAGGTGGCGGGTTCAAGCCTGGCCTCGGCCGAACTGCAAAAACAGAAAAATAGCCAGGCGCTGTGGCGGGCGCCTGTAGTCCCAGCTACTAGGGAGGCTGAGGCAAGAGAATCGCTTAAGCCCAAGAGCTGGAGGTTTTTGTGAGCAGTGTGACGCCATGGCACTCCACCCAGGGCGATAAAGTGAGACTCCTGTCTCTACAAAAAAAAAAAAAAAAAAAAAGTGTAAGGAATGAAAATAATGGGCAATAGCGTCAGCAACAGGCTAGGACAGACTCATTAATATCAAATTAGAACACAAAGTAGGAAAGTCTTTGGATTTCAGAATATTCTTGAGAAAGGATGATTCTTTATGTGTATCTGTCATCTCTACTCAGTCACCTTTCTTCCTCACCACTGGTCATCTAATCACTTAGTGGAACCTCTTCCAGTTCTGTCAGAGAAAACACACCAAGAACCAGTAGAACCGGAGTCTGTTCTAGCTCACAGGTTTCTGAAATCTAAAGTATAACTTGGACCCTTTTGGTTAAATTCAGAAAAAAGTCAATGGCAACATATTTTTTCTTTCATAACAAAGTATAAAAATAAGACCTAAAAATATGTTCACCATGATTAGTCATTATGGAAATAGTGAGGTATATTCACACCCACTATGATGGCTGCAATCAAAAGACAGACAATAAAAAGTGCTGGTGAGGACGTGGGGAAACTGGAACCCACGTACGTTGCAGATCGGAATGTGAAATGGTACAGCTGATTTGGAGACCAGTTTGACAATTCCTCAAAATGTTAAACACGGGAGTACCTTGTGTCCCAGAAATTCCATTCCTACGGGTACACACCCATGAACTTTGCTTGAACACAAACTTGTACATAAATATTCAAAGTTGCATTATTCATAATAGCCAAAATGTAGAAGCCACTCAAATGTCCATCAATTGAAAAGTGGATAGAGAAAATGTGGTATGTTGGCCAGGTGTGGTGGCTCTCACCTATAATCCTAGCACTTTGGGATGCTGAGGAGGTTAGGATTACTTGAGGCCAGGAGTTTAAGACCAGCCTGAGCAACATGATGAAATCCTGTCTCTACAAAAAACAGAAAAATTAGTTGAGCAGGGTAGTGCATGCCTATAGTCCCAACTACTCAGGAGCTGAGGCAGGAGGATCACTTGAGCCCAGGAGTTGGAGGTTGCAGTGAGCTGTGATGACACCACTGTGCTCCAGTCAGGGTGACAGGGCAAGACTGTATCTCAAAAAAGAAAAAAAAAAAAATTCAAAGCAGCCAGACACAAAAGCTACATATTGTAAGAGTCCATATACATTAAATGCTCAGAACAGGCAAATCCAGAGGGTCAGAACACAGCTTGTGGTTCCCTAGGGAAAGGGATTAACAGGGAGTGATGACCACAGTTTCTTTTCCAGGGTGATGAAAATGTTGTGGAATAGATGGTGGAGATGGCTGTACAACTTTGTAACTATAATAAATAAAATCCAGGGGTGGCGCCTGTGGCTCAGTCAGTAAGGCGCCGGCCCCATATACCGAGGGTGGCAGGTTCAAACCCAGCTCCCGGCCAAACTGCAACAACAACAACAAAAATAGCCAGGTGTTGTGGTGGGCGCCTGTGGTCCCAGCTACTCGGGAGGCTGAGGCAGGAGAATCGCCTAAGCCCAGGAGCTGGAGGTTGCTGTGAGCTGTGTGACGCCACGGCACTCCAGAGGCTCCACTCCAAAGTGAGCCTCTGTCTCTAAAAAAATAAATAAATAAAATAAAATCCAAGGAATGGTATATTTAATAAAAATAAACTAAAAAAAAAAGAACACCAAAACTTCTTATTTTTTAATGTTTCTCTCTCTAACCTCATGTGTACTCCATCCATACACCTTCCTTCCGTATATATGCCCAGATTGGTACCTGGAATATATTCACCCAATATTAATGGCAGTTATTTCAAGGTGGCAGAATTTGAGACTATTTGTATTTTTATGCTTTAAATTCTTTATAATTAACATATGTATTATTTTTCCCAAGAAAATCAATGATTTTACTAAAAGCTGAAAACAAAAAGTAGAAAATAAAAAAGCCACCCCCGTAAGGGAATGGCACGTAAAGGAAGAGTCCCTTATGCAGCAGACGCTAAACACCTTTCTGAGCAGACTAACTGCCTGGCCGCACAGGAGCCCCGAGGCCCCGCTTCCTTTAAACATGCTGAAGTTGACAAGTATCTGAAAGTATCTCTGTGTCTGGACCAAGCTGTCAGCATCTTCCAGCATTTTCCACTTCTTCCCACTGGAACTATCTTACTGCACTAGGTTTTTGTTTTGTTTTCTTGTGGGGCAGGATGGGTAGAAAGAAGGGGAAGATGGTTTTTTCCTCTTTCATTTCAAATGCTGTAATTCATCACTCTTACGTATATAAGTAGTTTTTTCCTGCCCTCAGGACATATACTCTTTTTGTAAGCACAGAGCGTTGCCATCTGTATCCCTTCGACATCCAGACAACCACAAGCCTTTCCTAAATGTGGTGAGGTCCCTGTAGTCGGCAGCCCCATGCAGGGCGGGTAATCGTGGCCTTTGTTAGTCCTCGTCTCCAGTTTCACAGCAGAGCTGGGTGAATGTTCCGTGGTGCCTCCTAATTAACCCAAAGCAGCCACTTTCCCAAAGCCTCACTTTGCAACCTGCCACTACTGTCGATGTGGATTAATATTAAATGCAAAGGCACCATTAAAATAACATTACGGCCCTGGCTGAAGCACTGACAGCTGTGCTCTCTGAAGTTGACATGAGGCAGCTGCCTAGGTGTCCTCTCTCTTTTTGGGTACTTATTTGTAAGAGTGTTCTGAGTTCTCAGAATCTTTCACCCAGCCAGCACTGTTACAGAGTGTGGACAAGACAAAAGGCCACCTAGGATGATGCTGTTTCTCGGAGTTTTCACACACTGGGCGTGTGTGTGATATTTTACCACCCTCCTCACGGAGAGGACTGATGCTCTGGTCTCAGCCACATGGAGAGGCTGAGGAGGGCCTGGGGCTGCAGGGAGCTGCGCTGAGGCTGCCCTGACCTGGGGAAACTGCTCAAAGTCTGTGTTAGAGGCCTGGGGGGAGACACGTGTGAGGGAGACACTAGTCAAACGGAAACAACTGCCCGCACCGCACAGGTTGGCTTCATAGCCTTGCTACATGGAG
The DNA here is from genome assembly GCA_963573935.1 of Arctocebus calabarensis. Taxonomy (NCBI): domain Eukaryota; kingdom Metazoa; phylum Chordata; class Mammalia; order Primates; family Lorisidae; genus Arctocebus; species Arctocebus calabarensis. Next base: position 28,377 of record CAUYON010142516.1, read on the forward strand.
TGCCTCTACCTTTTGGCATAAAAAATCACTAAACACATTTAATACTTCCATGAGACAAAAGTCACTTAGTGATGGCCTTTGGGTGTCACAGGAAACATTTATTGGAATAGTGGAGCCGTTAGGCACTTTGGGGGTATGCACATACCTGTTTAGCAGCTGATGAAGAAATTGCTTGGCTGTCCAGCAGGTCAAGAAGCTCGGCGAGTGCAGAGGCTGTGACAGGACTAGTGGTCCCCAAAAGGAGAGAAGACACATTTACAATGCACGCTATCAAGAATCCATGAGCCGTTTATTCCGGATCAGAACTCGACCTGGTAGGTTTAAACGATCAAGACCCGTGCCCAGGGATTAAGATAACAGGCCAGCTGGGCTCTCTTTCTATTTTGTGTTTCAGGATATAACGAATGCTTGTGACTAGTGTTTTTCCTTTCTTTTACCACCCAACATTAACAGCTATTTGGCAGAAGCTGTAGCAACAGACAACTGCTTGGTATAATTAGTCAAAAAAGAGAGGTGGCCGCAAAATTCATGAACCATGATGAGAAAAAAGAAAATAAAGTCCGGTAATTAAGTATTTTCAACTGAAAGATCAGCCTAAAAAGCACTTCAAACAAAACAGTTAACAAAGCCACTTTTCTGAGTGTTTCTGTGGAAATATAAATTCCTTTTAATTGTAAGAGATTTAGTAAACAGGAATGCAACTGACTTCCAGCCATGTCTTCATCTGGCCTCACTGACCCTCAAACTCTCTTCTCTTCTGCAGGCCCACAGCAGCTCCTGGGCACAGAAAGGCCCAGAATCTATTTATACTTCTTTTTTATTTTTAATTTTTAAAAAATTCATACTTCTATGACATGACTTACTTGCTGAGATCCCATAATATAAAAGGACAGTAAAGTGTCATTAATTCACATTAGGGTACATGCCTGGATTAAGGAAAAGGCAAGAATGAATTACGACTATTTCTTTTAAAATATATAGTCTGTTGCTTCTAAATACAGGTTGAATATGCCTTATCTGAAATGCTTGAAACCAGAAGTGTTTTGAATATTTTTTTTTTCAGATTTGGAATATCTGTATTATACTTACTGTGTCCCTAATATGAAAATCTGAAATCTGAAATGCTCCAATTAGCATGTCCTTTGAGTGTCATGTCAACACTCAGAAAGTTTAGGTTTCGGAGCTTTCTGCATTTCTGGATTAGGGATACTCAACCTGTACATACAGCAACCAGGCTGACGAAATATCCTCTATCTGAGGTCAGCAGGGGACTAGTGTGCAGTAGAGAGGAATGACTTAAAATAGCACACTGGTGTCTCCAGGTGAATGAAGGCTCCTGAAACGGACAATAACACTGGAAAAGACCTCTGTGAAGTTGTTTCTCATCATTCACAACTAATATCTTTGGATGTTCTCAGGTAATAAGAAGGAAACTACAGCCCAGCCCTTATGACAGTATCCATGAACTCCAAACCAATGGAGCACAAGTTAGCCAGGCAAGACTCACTGTCCTCTAAATCAAGGACAGTGAAATGTTACTAGGGTTGTTCACATGAGGCATGTTTATTTATTCCAAAGGATGGATAAAAGGTAATTCCAAGTGAAAACTAGGTCTGGAGAGTGTCTGGTATTATTAAATTGGCATTCAGAACATCTGTGAACCACTCTGACTGACTCTGAGGCAGCAGAGGACCGAGAAATAAACTAAATCCTCGTCCAACCTCCCACCTTTACCGGCAAGTAACAGGAAGGCAGATTTTCCTGAAAGTGTGGGTTGCTTAGAAGTTCTGCAATCCTATAAAATGTAACGGCCAATTATCTTTGAGTGTAGACTGTGTGTAAAACCCAAATAAGCACTGAGGTTGAAATGGATTTCTAGAGCATGCAAAAGATGAGGTCCCTGCCCCTATATGAGCCAAAGCTTGTCCTGTGTGTGTTGCTGTAACTGAATGGCTTATAAACAATGGGAATTTATTTCTCACAGTGCTGGAAGCTGGGAAGTCCAAGATCAAGGCATGGGCAGACTCTGAGTCTAGTGAGGGCCCGCCTTCTCACTGATGGCACCGTCTCGCTATGTCCTCACATGGTGGAAGGGGCGAGGGAATTCTCTGAAGTTTCTTTTATAAGGGAGATAATCCTACCCACGAGGACTCCTCCCTCATTACCAAATCACCCACCAGAGACCCTATCTCCTAACCTACCTCACCTTGAGAAAATCTCAAAATATGAATTATAATTAACGGAACAGACCACAGCAATGAAATAAAAGACATGAGGGTGAAGAGGAACAGAAAAATACCTTGTTGGGGCGGCGCCTGTGGCTCATCAAGTAGGGCACCGGCCCCATATACCGAAGGTGGCGGGTTCAAACCTGGCCTCGACCGAACTGCAAAAACAGAAAAATAGCCGGGTGTTGTGGCGGGCGCCTGTAAGTCCCAGCTACTCGGGAGGCTGAGGCAAGAGAATCGCCTAAGCCCAGGAGTCGGAGGTTGCTGTGAGCTGTGTGACACCACAGCACTCCACTGAGGGCAATAAAGTGAGACACTGTCTCTACAAAACAAACAAACAACAACAACAAAAAAACCCAGAAAATTAGCCGGGTGTTGTGGCGGGCACCTGGCGGAGGCAGAAGAATCGCCTAAGCCCAGGAGTTGGAGGTTGCTGTGAGCAGTGTGACGCCACGGCACTCCACTGAGGGCAATAAAGTGAGACTCTATCTCTACAAAACAAAAAAAAAAAACACCTTGTTTTTACAGAAATTCATCTAATGCCCTTATCAGTTGGATCATAAACTTTTGCTATAAAATCTCTCCACTGATCTAACAGCACTTGGGATTTCTCAATCACCTCTTGTTCCCACAGTGCTCAGCACGTAGTAGGTAATTAGCATTTGTGTCACAGGACTCTTCCCACCAGCAGGGCTCTCTGGTCCACTGCACATGCTAGCTCCAGACACGCTGGGGCTACATCTGAACAGACGATGACCAAGGTCAGTACCTGTCATGCCAACCCCACTCACCAGCCAAGTCAACCGAGCATCAAACCTGAAACACAGGGGGCAGCACGAGCTACTACTTTGCTGCTGTCAGAGAACACGGGTTTCCGGACATTGCCTGTGTCCCTGCTGAAGAAGGACACAGGCTCGGCTGCGTGTGCTGGGTGGTCTCTCTTCCCTCAGATTTCCCAAGGCCAGAGGAGGGAGATGGAGCTTTCAGATCTTCCAACCTTGCCCCGTCCCTCAGAGCTCCATCCCCTGCTTGGAGTTGGAGAGAAGACAGCCCCAGCCACCCTGCCCAGTGAAAGGGGCTGTCCCTCTCCATCCCCAGGCCCAAAGTCCACCCTCTCAGCCACTGTCGGAACAGGACGTGAGGCGGCCGACTCGGGCCTCAGCCCTCCCGGTGGCACGCGCCATGCACTAATCCTGGTGTTCCTCACACCAACTTCTTGGTGCCCATACCTGGAGCCCCAGCCAAGGAAGCGCTGGGACAGCCTCCCTCCCACCTGCCCTCTCAGCACGTGCCCTTGCCTCCCACTTCATAATGACATCAGCTGAGGCAACAGCCAGAATGTTCTAGTGTACGCCCTCCTCCTCCTCCTCCACCATCACAAACACCTCCACTCACACTGAGCCCCACCATTTTCCGCTCCTCTGAACCTTCGCTTATTTTTTCTGCTCTGTATTTTTTTTTATTAGAGACGGGTCTTGCTTAGAGTGCACTGGGTGATCATGGCTCACTGCAGCCTTGAGCTCCTGAGTTCTAATGATCCTCTTCTCTCAGCCTCCCGAGTAGCTGGGACTACAAGAGTGTGAGCCCCCAGGCCTGGCGTATACTGCAGCTTTAATCTCGCACCTTCACAAAGGCTTGGATCTCCCCCATTTGGAAAACGCCTTTGGCTGATCTTACATCCTGGCATCTGCCCAATTTCTTACCTTCTTTTACCAGTCGCGATCTAACAACCCTCCCTGAGCACATGTTTGCATCCCTCGCCTGCCCTCTACAAGACCTCTTCTCTCAAAAATCGCCCCCTTACTTGTTGTCAGACTCAGCTTCTCCCCGTCCTGCTGTTTTGTCTCCTGGTGGCGTTAAAGCTCCTGTGAAGACCCCTTTTCCTCCCTGCCTGTCATGCTGGTGGCTCTGCAGCTGTCCTCAGTTCTCTCCTCTGCTCAGCCCGTAAGCGGGACATGCACCTGTGCCCAGGGCTGCCGCCACCGCCACCGCCGCCGCCGCCGAATCCAGCTTCCCTCTGTCTGCTGAACTCAGCTGCCTCTCTAGAGGCCCTGCCTCACCAGACCACACCTTCTAACCCAGGACAGCAAAGTTCCAGAAGGAGAGAGTATTTGAGGGGTCATACATGGTTTCTGTCACATATCCTTTTTTTTGTTATTTTATTTTATTTTCTTTAAAGAAAAAGCCATTGTTAGTCACAGGCTATAAAAAAATTGGCCGCGAGTCCCTATGCCAGTTTCCCAACCCTGACCCTAAACCAAACTTATCTTTCTCCCAGAGCAGCCCTTCTGCCGTCTCTGTCTCGGCTGTGCCAGCACCGTGCTTCTAGCTGCCTGCATGCAAACCATCATGTCGTCTTGGCTTTCCTTGTCACCTACTCCCTGAAAGTCTAGTCCCTTATCACCAGATCCTCGTGATCCTTCAAAATATTTATTTCAGCCATCCCCCCTCTGCACTCCCAACAGCGCTGTTATTGACACTGCTGTGACTGCGCCCACAGCGACCTCTATCAGGCTTCCGGTGCCTGCAGCCCCACTCCTGGACGCTGTCCTACAGGACACACTGCTGAGCTAATCTCCCTGTCACCATCAGCCCCTGCTCAGCTGACTTGGAAGTTGGGGTCACTCACCCAGACTGGACAATTGGATAGCTGCATTTGCCTGATTCTGCCACAAAATATGTAGACAGGAAATCTATAATTTCTACTGTCTTAACCAAAACAAATATGTTAACAATAATTTAGAATGAATAGTTAATAAAAAACCAAAACTCCCCCCAAAACTTCCAAAGCAATATACTCAAAACAAGAAGTTCAGAGTTTTTCTAGTTTAAAATCAGTTTTCTGAGAGATTATTTTCTTTAAAAATAAATGCTAATTCACAAAATCAGTCCTTGCCAATTTGGTTTCTAGAGTGTTCCTTGCCTGGTGTCATGATGAGTTTGTATATAGCTTGTTTTGTAGCATCTGCCCTTCTAGTTTGGAGGCACGAGCCGGAGTAGCTGAGGCTGTTCACTAATAATGTCGCTCACGGGCAGGCTGCCGGGTCAGTCCAGCTGAAAGTTCTTTGAACTGTGCAGTAGCAGAGCTGCCACAGCTCGGTTTTGGCTTCTCAGTTCTTATTCCACTTAAACTATAAAACAGAAGAACTGCTGTCTGCTTCCTCTGTATTTGATTTTGGAACCACCAAACATAATTTTATTTAGAACTAGGTGCCCTTTGGGTTCTTAAAATTCAAGTGTTGGGTAAATTCCGGGGGCTCAAGTTCACGCCACAGGTTAATTTACTACTCAGCTCCTTTAGAAGCCACCGACACGGTTGTTAAGCAAACTTCCCCTTCACAGGCCAACACGTATGGAAAACGACCCCAAAGTGAGGCGACTTGGTTTTTAGTCTCTGCAGTTGTGGCACCTGCGCTAAGACCCCTGGTCTCTTAGGAGCTCCTCTGCCAAGTGAAAGAGCTGAGCCAGAAGCTACCTAACGTCTCTTCTAAGACTACAATTCAGCAATTCCACAAATTATAAGCAACCATAAGGAAAACGAGACATTTAAAGCTAAGAGGTTTACATTTCTTCTAGAAGCACAAACACCTCATCTTGGCGCCTCCCTGGATTCTTTCGGCTAAAGTCATCTCCTTCCTTCTTGCTCTCACCGCACTACGTCTAGTCCTAAGGTAGGAAGCATCCTATTTTGCCTTGAATTAAAACTCTGATATACAAATTTCATCCTCCCCAGGAGGCTGACAGCGCCTGGGGCCAGCAGGTCCCGCCCGTCCCCAGCTGTACTGTAGGGTGGTGCCCACGCCGCTCCCTGGCTGCACGGCTGGAACCCTGGTGACTTTCCAGGTGCTGTATATTTCAGCTGGGCCCTGGCTCTATGTGCCACAGTTTTCAGCTGTTCTCCACCCTCTGCTTATGCCAAGCAGGCTCTTTTCCTTTACACACACACACACACACACACCCCCAGGCACGCGCATGCTGGGCCTTTGCTGTCCCCATGGCATGGTGCCCACAGGCTTTACTCACCTCTCTTCCTCCCCACATCCTACCCAGCCTTGAAGGCCTTGGTACAGCTGTGTCCCCTCCAGAAACTCCTCCAGATGGCTCCTGCCTTCACAGAATGGCCACCATGTTTTCAGTGTAAATAGTGGCATTTCCAAATGTTAGGTCGAACCTGGGAGGACAGGCGTCAAAGACAGAAAGGCTACAGATGCCACAGGACTTCAGGTGGCCACTGTTTCAGTCCTTAACATACTAACGTGGCAAGGAGAAGGACACAGAGCCGTGCCGCCTGCTGTGACGAGCACCGTGCGTCTTCCCTCTGAGGCAGGCACTGCCATTTCATTTTTAGCAAGGCAGCGAGGGTCAGAGAGGGGAAGTCGCCCCAGGTCACGGCTGGCAAGCAGCCACGTCAGGAGGTGAACTAACCCACCTGGCCGCGCCTGGGTAGGTAACTGAGAGCGAGAGGCAGAAGGTGACATCGAGGCTTCCCTTCTTACAACCTTCTCTTTGGCTTCTGTGACACCAACACTGTCCTGGTTTCCCGCCTACTTCTCTGCTCTCTCGTCTGTTTCCTCCTCCTCAGTCTGTGCTTCTCAGTCTCATCAGGGAGCCCGGTCCCTCCCTCGGCCACCCTCACATCTAGATGGTTCTCATCTACCCAGCACTGGGGGGACCCCTGGTATGCTGCGACTTATACCCCGCCGTGTACCCACATCCCCAGCTGTCACACCCAGGTGCACCCCCGGGTCATTCTACCCTTACTGGTGCTATGCTCAGGCCTCAGTCTGCCAGCTACTTTTCCCCCTCTAAGACCACCCCTGTCACCACTCTACAGTCAGAAGCTCCCAGACCACTTGCCCAAGAGTGGGGCTCACGTGTGTCCTGTGGACTGTGCTTCCCACGCGTAGCACAGAGCTCAGCACACAGCAGGGCCTAAACCAACATACGCCGAATAACGAGCAAACAAGAACTCACATCTATACCGCCTGGAGCTCCCCTGTGGCTGCAGACCCACATCCCAGGGACAGCTGCAGGCAGTCTGACTAACTCGGCGAGTCCAAATGGGACACGGCATCCTTCACCTCTCAGATTGACTAGTCTGTCCTCCATTTCACCTTCTTGTCCAAGCAAGGCCTGTGGCAGTCGGGCCAGGGTGAGGCAACTGCTCTCAGCAGGGCCACCTCACTTCAGCCTGACCACTGCCCACTCGGCTCAGCTGGGGCTTTTCTCAGTGGCATTCCTGCAGGAGGTTCCCAGGGAAAATTCCTGCCTCTAGTCTTTTCTTCTCCCTGTTAAGGAGGGAAATGTCTGCGTCTCCCCCAGATTCATATACTGGAGCCCTAACCCCCGATGTGAAGGTATTAGGAGATGGGCCTTGGGAGGAGAGGAAGCTTAGAAGAGATCATCTGGGTCGAGTCCCCAGAAGAGACAGGGCTTTCTCTCCCTCCCTGCTTTCTGTGCCCGTCCCCTGCTCACCACGTGAGGACCCAGCAAGAAGACAGTCAGCTGCAAGCCAGGAGGAGGACCCTCCCCCAGGACTGCAGCCACTAGCGCCTTAATCTTGGACTTCTCAGCCTCTAGAACTATTGAAAATAAATGTCCGTTGCTTAAGTCACTCAGTCTGGGGTACGTCGCCATGTCTGAGCTGGCTAAGGCATACCGTACTTAGTCCCCCATGTAAAACCAGCATGAGCCTGTCACCTATGGCTTTTAAGAACTGATAAAGGTGTTCACAGTCCTCCAGGGGGCCCTTGGTCACCTCTGCAGGTTTGTCCCCATCTGTCCTGCCTGCCTGCCTCAGTCCCCCACACTCCCCCGCTTCTGGAGGTCCTGGGCCTTCCCAGCCCTCGTGTCACCCAGCACTGCTCTGCTGTGCTGGTGTCTGCACGCCCCGCCCTCACCTCTGCCAACTCCCGCAAGTCCAGGGCTCGGCTCACCGAGGGAAACCTGGGCCGATTTCCCCAGCAACCTGTGCACACCTCTAGCCTCAAGGGATCTCTCAAGGTGACTGTGTTCTTATAGGTCTGTGTCCTTCACCAGTGTGTCAACACCTTGTCTTGTTCATCTTTAACCCCCAGTCCCTTGTACAGTACAAAGGGCATAATCCACAGAGATCTGAACACATAAATGAATTTTCACATGGGACAGAGACAGATTTAGCATTTGGAATTCACAAGGGATATTTGTGTCTTATCAGGAGATCCAGAGGGAGAATAGGGAGAGCAAAAAATGCACCTGCCCTATTTCTGCTGCTTTGGGACACAGAGTCCATCACAAAAGAAGAAAGAAATTCCCACTCTCACTCACCTCTCCCTGACAGCAAGGTTCTGTTGCTTTAAATAGCCCAGAAAAGTGTTGAGGACCCAGCTCGTCACCTTTTTTGGCTCTGCCCTAGTTTCTTTCATCACATTTTGGAAGAACGCCAGTAGGTCAACTTCATTCTGTTAAAAAAAAAAAAAAAAAAGATTATATACAGCTTCCCCCAAAATGAAAGCTCAGCATTCTGAAGGCAAATCGGAAACTGTCACCCTTTTCCTCCTCTGAGACAGCTACTTTTTCTTTGCTGAACACTGAGATGTCACCTGAAAATTCTGATCACCTTCAGTTATGGGCTAGTGTTCTACTTCTCTCCTGTCACTGTGCAGCGTTTGTGCAGTGTTTGCTCAAAGGAATAAACACAGAGAGCCCTGGCTTTGCAGCCAGACAGTGAAATTCAACATCCCCCAGACTTGTGTCCTTCCTGGTGTCAGCCTGTGTGCCCCACAGCCTTTATCCCTGAGCTGCAAACTGGAGCCACAATGTTTGGCCTGAGTTTATGACCTTTTTCTTTACAGGCCTCTGTTCTGCTGGAAGTCCTGGTGATTGCTAGAGAAGAAGGCAGGAAACAAAGTAAATCCAGAAAGACCAAACAGAATATTCTACTCCTAAAATAAGTAGGAATAAGATAAATGCATTCATCTTCCCATCACCCCAAGAAGTAGACAAGAACAGTTCTGAAATGTTTCCAAAACGCAGCACCAGCACATGTGACCCACTTAGGCCACAGAAGGGCTTGGGGGGAGCAGCTCCTGGGTGCAGCTGGCTCTGTCTCTCCACTTGCTCCAGGACTGAGCTGCACTGGCTCGCCAAGGAGACGTGCTTCATGGAGACGGTGCTATTTGTCCCCTCAAATAGGGGGATGGTCAGCTGCAGCCACACTGTCCTTGTTCACTCTCTAACCAGAACTAAGCAGTGCGGGGCCATGGCTGCTGCTCGCTAAGTAACCGTGGATGGGATGAGGGGCTCCTATCAGCGAGTGTTTGTGTAAAGCACACACAAGCCAGTTTTTATCATGCCACACTCACCTTTAAATACTGGAATTGCCACAGTATGTGTACGACTGACCCTGAGGCATGCATCAAGTTCTACACCCCAGCTAGCTGCTGGCTCGGATCTAGCAGAACCAAGAAATCTAGCTAAGTTTTCACTTAATGTCAGTAAGAAAAACAGGCCAGTTCTACTCAGGTAGGGAGGCTGAAATTTCCTAACACTTGGGCAGTGCCTGTGGCTCAGTGAGTAGGGCACCGGCCCCATACACTGAGGGTGGTGGGTTCGAACCCAGCCCCAGCCAAACTGCAACAAAAAAATAGCCGGGCATTTCGGCAGGTGCCTGTAGTCCCAGCTACTCAGGAGGCTGAGGCAAGAGAATCACATAATCCCAAGAGCTGGAGGTTGCTGTAAGCTGTGACACCACGGCACTCTACCGAGGGTGACAAAATAACACTCTGTCTCTAAAAAAAGAAAACAAAAGAAAGAAATTTCCTATCGCAGTGGGTAAAAAACATTTTAAGTAGTAGATCTCCCTTAGCTGCTGAAATTCAAATCAGACCACACTTTCTTCAAAATACTCCTTTTGAAGTCCACACTGCAGTGAAGGCTCCTACCCTGGCTCCTTTCAGAGACCCTTCATTAAGCAAAAGAACTTCCTGGAAAAATAAGGTGCTGAGAAGAAGCAAGATACCGTAACAAAAGTGCTCTCCTAGTTTCTGTGTGTAGATGCTGGGAAAGACTCACAGGTGGACAGGTACTCAAAAGCAGAATTCCAGAACAGTAAGAAAACCCACATGCCCTCTGTAAGAGATAAATTCTCTGGTGACAAGCCTGCTGAATAATCTCATAATTATCCCTCGAGTCCCTTTTCAAGCCAATGCTATTATTCTGCTCCTGCTAACCCAGGGCAAAGGCCACTTGGGCAGCCAAAGCTGGAGGACAGATAAAGGCCAATGCAGACAGCACGAAGAAGGAGTTCTGCGTAACTTCTGGAGAAGTAGCCAAACTTCCACAACCGTCCACAAGTCGCTGGGGAAGTAGAAAACTGCTATCTGGCCCAAACCACACAGGCAGAATTCCCTTTGTTCTAACCCAGACAGGCTGGCCCACTGGTGAAGTGAGCTGTCAGGAGGAGAACTCTTTGCTTTGCCAAGGAAAGGTTTTCTAAATCCACCTAGAAATATTGCACTTAAACTCACAGGCTTGGCTGAGTTGCTAGGACGTGATGAATATCTATTCCTCTACCCTTGGGTGGTTTTTTTATTGGATGGATTACATGGCAAGTCAGATTTCTGTTTGTCTTTTCACGCCAGTGCTGTGATGAAGCCTCTCTGAGCTGGAACTGTATTGCACTAGGGAATACGCAGTTTCAGTCCACAATTTAAAGCGGACAAGAAAATCTGTGATTGTGATGGGGTGAGCTGCAGGCGCCGGGGAGGTAGGAGGCCGCGCTGCCGCCGCCCGGGAATGATGGATCAGGACAAGCTGCACGTGGGCTGCCAGCTCTGGCTCTTGAGAGCTGAAGCCCACTTTTCGGGGGGAGGGGGAGAACAGGCATGCATTCTAGTTTTCTACTCTTCTTAGTTTTTCCATGAGATTGGCAAATGCTAATAAGCTTGGCACAAATCTCTGAAGTCTCTGGTGAACAAGTCAGTGCAGTCATCTGGTTTTCTCAGAAAACAGTGAGCCAGTAATTCCCTTACATAAAAATCATATTAAGAGCAATGTAGAATGGCCACAGCATTAGAGGACCTTTAACACCCTGCTCAAAGCAATAAGCAGGCGTTCAACTCAGGACGAAGCTGTCCTTTGTGCTGCAGAACTGTGGCTTCAGTGACACGGTGAGTCAGGCCTCCTAGCTGAGATTCCAACTGTTCCTTCAGCGATGGCTAAAGGAGCAGAGACAACTGGTCCTGCCTTTTCACAATCTTTACAGGGCTGGGACTGGGCAGCAGCTTTTTCACATTTTAATCACATTTCCCGCAGCATTCAATTACACCCGAGCCCATGCCAGCCCAGCCTCGCAGGCGCTAACAGGAGCCCTCCATCGCTAATGGATTTGTCAGTGGTCATGGCTGGTGGGAGAAGAGGCAGAGGACACCTTGCCGCCACGGCCATGCAGGGAAGGACCCCCAAGCCATCTGCCCCAAAGCTGTCTCCTCATTGTACCCTCAGAACATTCTGACAGAATGTCAGCAGACTCTCCGGGTGGAACGAGAGAGAAGACTGATTTCTCAACTGCATTTCTTGTTCTGAGTCACACACACCCTGGGAAGCTGCCGGAAGGTCAGAAAATGAGGCTGGACTGTATTGATAAGGACAGTGAAAGTGAGAGACAGCTGCCGGTGCCAGGCTCTGAGAAGGCGAGCAGCACAGAAAATCCAGGCCGTGGAACAGTTGCTCCCTCACAGGGAGTGTCCTGGCAGCTACAGAGGACCCCTGATTAGCAACCCTGGGCTGGTCAAAGGCCCTCAAGAGTGTTTCCTGATCCCGGCTTGCTGTGGGGATCAGCGACCAGTCCTGTGGGTGGCTGTGGCTGCTGCTAATAAAAATCATGGTCACGGCAGCAACAGTGACACGTGGCAGGCACTGTTCTAAGCACTTTCTCCACATTAACTCACTTAATCCAACAGCCGCCCTAGGAGTTAGGTCCTGTTAGGACCTTGCAGGTGAGACACTCGGGCCTTAACCTGCTTGAGGTCACACAGCCAGAGAGCAGCAGTCTGCCCTTTTCACCTGTGTGTGCTGCCTCTGCTGCAGGAAAGGTCACGGTCCCTGCCCTCTCGGGAACTGACACTGAGCACCTATCAGTGTCAGGTACAATGTCAGGCGAGGAGCTCATCAAGAGAAAGCGCTTTCCCACCACCTCCATTATTTTATTTGATAGCTGCCAGCTGTTCAAAGGTGCTTAACATATTAAAAATGTTGCCAGGAAATTAGCTCAGAAATTAGAAGGAGAACAGGGCAAGTCTGCTTTCTGCTTTTGCCGCCCTACACCTGGGACTCAGCTGTGGCATGACACACCCCTGTTCCCAGATCAGCGAGGGAGACAGTGGCCTGCCAAACTGGAATGCAGGGGACAGAGGGTGGCCAGAGCCCCCACGGGCCTGGCTCCTGCACCCTCTCCCCGGCCCAGAGAAGGCAACGTGAGCATGCCCAGACCGAGAGCAAGACAAAGCCCCTTGTTATCAGGCGGCCTTTGATTTATGACTGTGCCCAACTCTGCTAAAACAGTAACTCAGACCCAATCGGGAGGGTCACGCCCGTGGTGAGAGCAGCTGAGCAGAGGCTCCACAGCTGCAGACTGCATAGTGGCTTCCCTGGGCAAGGCTCACACACATCATGATGTGTCACTTTGTGCTGGAACAAACTGGAACTGTACCTCTCCCCTACAGGGCAGGGATGCTGAGGAGAGCCGCGCTGAGCATCTGTGGGGACACTGGAAGGGCCTGTCAGCTGTGCATCTCTGGAGGCTCCGGTTCCTCCATGTTCCCATGACTTCGGGCAATCTTACAAAGAGAGAAAACCCAAACTCAAACTCAACCACTGTACAAAATGGACCGGAAAATAGCACCAAATGCTAGTGTATGTGATGGGAGGGAAGTAGAGACCTGAGACAGATGGCTCCAGGGCACAGGGCAGAAGTCCCGGGGGCATTCAAGGTGAGAATGCTCAGTGGGGTGGCGGCTCAGGTGGGCCATGTGAAGGAGGCCTCCTTGTGCTTTTCACAGAAACAGCAAGTGGCTGTGAACATCTTTCAGCAAGTGCTCCTGGGGGCAGAAAAGTTACTCAGCAAGACAGGACTCTTGGGTGGACAAAAGCAAAGGAAGGGAATTGGTGGTGTGAGGTTGATGTAGGAAATGTAGCTTTCCACATGAGCACATCAGGGGAGCCAGAGTGACCCTGACCCTCACTGCCCCCACCCACTGGCACCACAGGGGTGTTCTCCAGGCTGGCCCAGGGACACACAGCTAGAGGTCCAGGGTCCTAATCTGGTCACCACTATTTCCACTCCTGGGTCGTGTTCCCAGTAGTGAGTGGGACCTCCTAAAATCTGAGCAAAGTTCTAGTCCCAACAACTCCACTTGCGCTCTGTTCCAAGCAGAGGCACACTGAAAGCATGCAGACAGATCCCGAGTTCTGAGGCAGAGTCACAATGAGAGTGTGCAGATGGGTCCCGAGTTGTGAGATTGTGCAGACAGATCCCGAGTTCTGAGCAGAGTCACACTGAGAGCGTGCAGACGGAACCTGAGTTCTGAGCAGAGTCACACTGACAGCGTGCAGACTGATCCCGAGTTCTGAGCAGAGCCACACTGAGAGCGTGCAGATGGATCCCGAGTTCCGAGCAGAGTCACACCGAGAGCGTGCAGACGGATCCCGAGTTCCGAGCAGAGTCACACCGAGAGTGAGCAGACGGATCCCGAGTTCCGAGCAGAGTCACACCGAGAGCATGCAGACGGATCCCAAGTTCTGAGCAGAGTCACACTGAGAGCGTGCAGACAGATCCCGAGTTCTGAGCAGAGTCACACCGAGAGCGAGCAGACGGATCCGAGTTCTGAGCACAGTCACACAGAGAATGTGCAGACTGATCCCGAGTTCTGAGCAGAGTCACACCGAGAGTGTGCAGACGGATCCCGAATTCCGAGCAGAGTCACATCGAAAGCATGCAGATGGATCCCGAGTTCCGAGCAGAGCCACACCAAGAGCATGCAGACGGATCCCGAGTTCTGAGCAGAGTCTACTGAAAGCGTGCAAACAGATCCTGAGTTCCACTCAGGGAACTGCCTCTGTTTGGGGAGTATTGAGACTGATGTGAAAATGACTACATTCTCTTTAAGATGCTCAACTCTGGGAGAGAACGCGAAGGAATAATCAAAAATCCAAATAATTCAGGAAATCCGACAGAAGACCGGCACAGTCACCGGCATAGTCAAAACACTGTAAGAATGGGACACAAGAAGTGCACTGTCATGACACCAACCCTGGGGGTCCTCACCCTTTCAGGTGCCTAGCGCCACCTTGTCACACAGCCCCAACACGAAGACAGCCAGTGATGCTCAGCAGAGCTTTCTGGCTGGAGCTTAAGAGCAGCAACAAAGGCAGTGTGGGTTTGCTCATGTCCCCCCTCACCCCCATCTGCCTGAAACTTGAAACGTAACATTTTATTTGTCCTTAACACAGGAAATCTGTGTTCAGGATGGGTTGGGGACAGAGCCCCTCTGGGTCCCCGAGGCTGGGCACCCAGGGCTTCGATCCTTCCCACGTGTTGTCCCAGTAGGTGTGTTCCCGAGGGGTCACGCAGCTCTGAGCCCACAGCACCCTCGCCTCCCGAGGCCCCCCTCAGCTGCACTGACAGAAACCAAGTGCTAGTTTGCGGGAGGGTAGTGGGGAGATGCAGTACAGACTAAGGGTGAAAGCACCCTTAAGCTGGCAAGCACTGGATGCTTAATGCTTATAAAATGCTTATAAAATGAAGAATAAAATCAATTTTTAAAATTGCATGGAGCTGAAATATGGCGTGCAATGATGTTGACCAAATGCATTTCCCTTCAGCAGCAGTTAGGAGGTGAGTTCTCTGGCCCTCAGTAAGTCTGGCCGGTCTAAAGCCAGTCAGTATGGCTTTGGATACTATTTCAAACTCTTAGCTTTAGAGTAGTATTACATATGGGATAGAGAGATATTTATCATGGGAAATTATTTTATAGGGAATTCCTCGAAAAAGCAAACCAGGCCATCTCTAGCTTACTAGAAACTTAAAGTAAAATTCTTAAAAACAATCATTTAACAACCCGCTGTAGTCACGGTATCTTTTCTGGTTCTTTGTCCCTTGGAGACACCTTAACCTTTTCCATGATGTCAGATACAAACGATTATGACTTTAAATGGGCAAGAACCAGCCGGAGAAAATGAAGTTGTTCAAATAAGACCACACATCTTGATGTGACTACAAAGACAAACACACAGACGCGGAGCGCAGGTTACTGATCTGAGCGTTCCCAACGGCAGTTTCCTATGGCCTCACTGGGGCTGTGCTGCATTTTTCTAAAATTGTGCCTTGCATGGCTCTCGATGCACTGTTCAGCGTGTTTCATGGTGTCAATACTCTCCTCTGTGGCAGCACGTTCTCAGGAATCTGCTTGGCTCTATTTAGATTTGTTTAGATTCAGTGAAGGTTCAGCTCTGCCTATCATGTTCGGTTAAGTGACTCATCCCTCCTTGTTCGGCGGGGGAGGGAAACACCTCTGGTTACCTTTGCAGGGTCTGCCCAGCTCCTAAGTGTCAAAAGCTGAGGTCTGGAATCAACAGTGTCTGTTCCTAAGTCAATATTTTAACTCACTGCCTTGCAGACTACTCAGGACAGTTGAAAGCAACGTAGAAAAGCTGAAGCACTTGTTTGAAAAGAGCACAGGACACTATAGCGAGTGGGCCCGGCTCTCACCAAACACACAACGGGATGCTCTGCATTCTCCCCAAGGAAATCTCCCACATAACAGGCCTTAGGGCCTTCCACCTGCCAACTTCTCTGCAAGCCCATCTCTGTTCCTTACTGAGTACCTATTATGTGCCAGGCTGAAAGACACGAGGCCCTAGGCAAAAGCACCTTCACGGACCCCACAAACTCACCCTACTGTAACAGGAGACACTTCTCATGATTCAGACAGAAGGAGCCAAGTGCCTACAGCAGAAAATTTAAGAGACAAAATACATCAAGCTGCAGAGGACAGCTTACACTACTTTTCTTCTGACTTAATTTTTCCACTTGGAAAATAGACATGATTTCTGCTTTTCATTGGTGGTGACTGATATTCACCAGATTTAGTAGACAGCACTTTATGTTTATTTATAGGGCCAGTCTGGCATACTAGGAACCAATAGCAGCAGTAAACATTTTTAAAAGCATCTACGTTCTGTGATTGTGCTTTATGAAACACTTGTGGGACTGTAAAAAGCATCAATATCAACAAAATAAAAACTCTACTTTCTCTACTAATGAAACAAAAGTGATCCCACACTGCAACTAACAGAAAGCATTGCTACTGTGTGACACCACAGCACATATGTGCAGGCAGGCAGTGGGGCTCAGAAATGAAAAGCCTGAGCCCCGAACTCAGCCTGAACTTGGGTCCAACACAGGCTTGGGAAAGTCAGTTAACAAAAGTGGTTACCTTTGTGCACCTGTAAATGGGGACAGCAACGACACCTGCCTCAGATAGCTGTCATGGGTTTATCAAAAAGCGGCACCAGGTAACTGCAGAGCACGCTGGAAGGCTGTTCAACGTGCTGCTTGGGCAAATGGCTACAATTCCCCAAGTAAAATAAGGCACAGAGTTTAGGAAGAGATGCCCTCACAGAAACCTGCCTGAGAGGTTTTGGCTAAGAAGAGATGCCAGTGTACACCATCCTGATCATTCTAATAATTATTCCGGGATCTACTGACTTGGAGAAGAACTTGGTAGGCTAATAGAACGGCTCATTTTTCAGAATCCTAATACCTGGGTCTCAGCTTCCACATTTCTATTCCTTAACCTTTAAATATGAGATCAGAAATCAAGGCAATTTGATGTAAGATGGAGGAGCAAGGTTGGCTGAATAGGCTGAAGTTTTAGGTGGGGCAAGATATTTACATGGCCAGAGGAAGAAACAGTAATACAGGTTGCCTTTTGGGAAGGGGTTATCAGGAGGGTCTAGGAGAGAAAATCAGAATGTTGATGTAACATCTTAATGAAACCAGAGTGAGATGTAGGAGTCAGAGAGACCAAGTGATACCTGGGGTCACTGCCACCCAGTGCTTCTCACCCGGAGTTCAATGACACACGTAGTAGTCTTTGATTCCCTGAGTTGTCGAAGAGCAGTTTATGTATCTGCGGAAACAGCGATGCTTTCATCAGGAGCACTACTTCTCCCAGATTTCCTGTGCACGGGAACGGTGCCCCACCCATCCCCTCATCCGTCCACCCCGCCACTGCCTACTGTGTGCTGACACTGCAGACGCTAAGGTATGATGACACAGTTCTGTAAATATCAAGGATGTTAACAGTACCGAATTCAGTGCTTACTGCACAATAAAATGACAGAGCAAATTAAAAACTAGAAGTAAATTCTGAAGTTTTTCATCATTGGTGGATAAAGCATGTGTGTGGGGGTGGGTACGTGCATAATGCTTAATTTAATAAGCAATCCAAAGGCACAGAGCACGGAGTGAGGCTCTGCAAAGCACACCTCCACCACTGCTATTTATTTAATGAATACTCCTGGGGACTCCTTAAATTGAAAGATGGTTCATTAGATTTGTGCAGCTGCCCTTCTCAGCAATCTGTTGTGTTTCTGATGAAGACAGGAAAAAACAAGAGCATACCATTTGTGGGTATGTTATGAGTAACTCAGCTCCAATGATTACAAAGTCATAAAGGACTCAGGCTGCCTAATTTCAGGAAAATAATTTGTCTGAACCATTCTCTTTCCATTTCCATCTTTCTCTATTCTCACTCATCTTGGAAATTTCAAGTGCTAGCCCTTAAAAAAATAAATAAATAAAACTAATCACTCAATACATTATCTGCAAGCTATAAAAGTAAGCATGTTTTTAAGGTATTAAAAAAGAAGTCTTTTCAAAAATGGCTAGAAATAAAAATAAGTTTTCCTTTTTCATTCTAATGAAGTTAACTGCCACTTCCTCTGGGCTCTGATCTTAACTTATATTCAGGTCTACTGCGATCTGTCCTGGGGGCTGGCTAGCTAGAGTGTCATATATATACAAAAACTCTTAGAAGGCAAAAAAAAAAAATTATCTCTATCCCTGTCCCAGTAGCTGCTATACAGGAGATGCTAATAAAGGTGCTAACTAATCAAAGGTAGGTTTCCTGCCTTAAAATAGATTCACTCATTTACGAGCCCTTAGCAAACACTGATCCAAAGGCGCACTAGGTTTTGGTGCCATAAAGGACAAATGCATGAAGACTGCGACGCAAACGTGAATGTAGAACGTCCCTGCCCTCCTGGAGCTTATGCTCAGGGAGGTGATCACTGTCCTCACCTGCTCATCAAAGGCCCCAGGGGAAAATCTGAAGCAGGCATGTATTTTCAGACAGGGAGGAGATTCTGAAAGATCCTTTCACTACTCTTATTAAGAAAGTGGATTTACAAAAACAATAAATAAATTTAACATTATATTTAGAGGATTCCTGTCTGAAATGACAGTGAGACCTTGAACAAAGAAATACCCAAGAAATGCTGGTTCATCTCACACCACCTCATACCATTTGCAGAGGGGACTGATGTCTGTGAGCTGGAGTAGCCTTGAGTCCCCTGTGTGACCTGGCAAATGGTTTTAAATGCTGGTCTGGAATTCAGTAGTCACTTCAAGTAGGCTGGAAATTCAAGTGGTCAAGATGGTGAGGAGGATGTTTAAGGGTGGAACTCAGTTTTTTTACCTCAGCCTGGGGAAACATATATGCATTGTAAGAGGCTTCAGGTACAGAGGCGTTGTGTACTGAATGCTGCCAGGCTGGTTCACAGGCAGGACTCGGCACGAAGCACCACCAGTAGTGTGCCAGGCTGTGCTGAGTAACAGGCAACACGAAACAGTCCTTCCCTTCAAGATGCTCAGTAAGATAAACTAATTAAAATACAGTGACACAGCCGGGAGGCCAAGGCTGGTTGATTGCTTGAGCTCAGGAATTCGAGACCAGCCTGAGCAAGAGTGAGACCCCCCCCAGCTCTAAAATAAATAAATAAATAAATAAACAAACAAATACAAAAAACAGTGATATAATCACCACAGAAGTATGAACAAGATCTAACAGTAGCTTGTAAGCAGTACTGATTCACTCTGCTTCTCAAAGTAAGTGATTTATGGATACTAAAAAGAGAAACATTCATTCAACACACATTTGATTGCCCACTTTGTAGTATAAACTGCTTCACTGAAGTATATAAATATACATACATGTATGCATGTTCTAACATCCCTATGTCGTTATTGGTCATGTAAAAAGCAAAAAGTTCAGAGTTTCCAGAGATTCTGCTGCTCCAAAAGATGAGCATGGCTCTTACCTCCTCCCTGAAAGACACAGCAGTGAAACTTTCCACTTCCTCCCTAACAGACAGGAACAAGACAACTGTGACAAAATGCTATGCTCATTGACGCCGTATCACTTTCATGTTGCCATGACAAAGACAACTGCAAAGCCCCAAGTAGCTTTGAAAAGGATGGAAAATCCCTAAGCACATCTCGGCAGTGTCGGATTCTCTCCAGGCCCTTTCAGATGCATCCCTGAGCCTCAAAGGACTGATGCTTTAGTCAGAGTTTCCAGCATTTTGTGTGGAATAAAGGTTTTTTTCTATAATTGGTGAAACAACTGGCTGGCTTTCGGGACCCTAATGTCCTGCCAGACCCTGTCATGGTTCAATAGTGCTAGACATCTAGAAACCCTATACACTGGTTTTCCTTTGTCCTCCAGACACATGGGAAAACACTCATCCATAACATTTGGACTGTCTTCAAAAAGTCTCCATGGCTACTGCGAGCAGGTGTTTGTTTCTACAAAGCAGCAGCACCTAATATGAGAGTGAGTTTCATTTTCTGGTTTCATGAGGACATTTACCACAAGGGTGGTGAGCACAGGTCACTGTGCCCTGTTCTCAGCAGCATCTACAGTACAACTGAAGAAACCGGCCCGCTCCACTGGCGGCTCACAGCAGCACTCTGTGCATGGAGGGGCCTCTGCAGAGCAATCCCCAGTCTGCTGAGATGGTTCATTCTGCATCTGATCAATACCTACCAGCAAAGTGAAGCTGTGTTCCCAACTCATCCCATATTGCTGAACAAGCCTCTCTCGTGTCACACGGGGGAGCTCAGGAAGCCTCTCTCGGATCTGGTCAATGTTGATCACCTGCTGGGAGTCTGCCCCTGCCGGCAGAGAAGCAGTGTCATAGAGCAGCAAGGGGGGCAGGTTGGGTTCCGGCATGAACCTAGACAGAGAGGAGACAGGGCCTAAATCTGGAGTACATCGATTCATGAGATAAATAAATCTACCATTAAAAAATAATAATAATAAATAAATAAATCTACCATTAAGTATGAATGTTTCTGTGTTTAGATGCCATGTTACTTACAAATATTTTCTAATGTGCTATTACATCAATCCTGTTTCCCAGGGAAGTGATTGCACAAATGTTAAGACCACCAAACCCTCCACTCGCCATGCTTATAATGCAAAGAGGAGTGAAATGAGATAAACACAGGGTAGAAGCCACACTCTGACTTATAACCGTGGATAATTCACTCCACAATTCACAAAGAATCATGTCTACAGTCAATGAGTCACTTAATGACAGGGATGCATTCTGACAAAAGTGTCATCAGGAGATTTTGTTGTTGTTGAACATCCCAGAATGTACTCACACCCCTAGATGGTCCAGCCTCCTACACACCTAGGCGCTGTGGTATAGCCTATTGCTTCTAGGGTACACACTGCACAGCAGGTTAGTGTAGGCAATGGTAACACAATGAAAAATGTCTGCATACCTAAACATAGAAAAGGTAAAGTACAGGATTATAATCTTAGGGGACCATCGCACATGTGGCCCACTGTCGACAGAAATGTCATTACACGCTGCATGATTATGAAACATTGGCTGGAAAAAATAGGGCCAGATAAGAACAATTTACTTATGAGGAAAAAAGATAACTTCTCCCATTTGAAAATTTCTACTATTGTTAGCATTATTTGTGTAATAAATAGAAGGTCAAAGAAAACAAAAACTTTCTTTTTTGAAGAAACGAATGGATTCTGCCTAAATAAAATGCGGACGCTAGACGAGAGGGAGGAAAGGAGGCGCAGTGGAGCATGTGGCATTTTCAGGCAGTGGAACGACTCCGGTTGAC
Source organism: Arctocebus calabarensis (assembly GCA_963573935.1). Taxonomy (NCBI): domain Eukaryota; kingdom Metazoa; phylum Chordata; class Mammalia; order Primates; family Lorisidae; genus Arctocebus; species Arctocebus calabarensis. The sequence goes on from CAUYON010142516.1 coordinate 49,800, forward strand.
TTTGCAACGGGGGACACAGGTCATTTACGCACATGCCAAAACCCATCAACTGCATAACACAGAGAATGAACTCTACTGTAGACCATGGACTTCAGTTAATAATAAAGAACCCATATTGGTTCATCCTGTGACGAATGTCCCAGAGTAACACACAATGCTAACAACAGGAGAATCTGTGTGTATGTGTGGAGGGGGTGGAGCATAAGAGAACACTCTGTACTTTCCATTCAAGTTTGCTATAAACCTAAAACTGCTCTAAAAAATGAAGTTGATTAATTTTTTTTAAATGTGGAGGCTGCACCACTGCACATAATCTCATGAAAAAAAGATGTCTCGAGACTCTGCCCTCAGGTGACTCCTGCCCAGCTCCTGCGACCTGCACACAGCAGTACTCAGACCGGCAGCACCACCCAGGACGGTGGTAACGCCACCCCTGGTTCCACAGTCCCTCCCAAAGGCGTCAAATTTGGGAGAGAAACCTCCCCAATCCTGTGGAATGCAGGGGGAACCTGGCCTGACCTGGAGAGTGGCCAAGGCAGAAGCATGGTCTCTGGAGGGAGAGAAACACACTGCTCCGTGGTAACCCCTGGCTGGGTACAGACACAGGTGGAACACTCCCCAGTTTCCAATGATCATGGCAGGGAATCAGGCCTGAACTAGACCCGCCTGCAGTTCGCACAGTAAGGCGGCCCGGTCGGGGAGGCACTGTCTCCTCTTTGACTTAGGTGTAAACCCCTGGTAAACTTGAGTATTGGAGAGAGCTGGGCTGCTGCCCTGCAGGGTAACCAGTGACTGGGAGTGACAGTGATGCAAAGTGGGAAAAGAGGCACGGCCCCCCGGGAATAATTCTTTTGCTCGGCAGGCCTTTCTGACTCCACAGACCACTGGAGCGAGTAACACTTGAGCTGCCAATGGTGCTGTCCTGTCCAGTTGCTGGAGACCTTTTGAACTCTCCCAGTTGATCTGTGTTTGTGCTGACTAGGACAGTTAGTTTGGAACTCTTGATTTGGGCTGATCACCTGGGGACTCCCCCAAGGTTATACCCTGGTTGTGTTGTAGAGGAAAGGTCTGATTCTCCTCTCCCAGTTATTGCCAATGGGGGGCAGGGTGTCTTAATTGTTTATATTCCTCCACAGCTGAGATTTCAACCCAAAGTCACAGATCCACTAGGATTGGTCAGACTCTAGATAAATATAAGACAGACCCACCTAGCCCCATCATATCAAGTGGGTCCCCAGAGTCTCAGGCTGTAGTACTGAATAGGACCTTGGTAAAGACATAGGGGAAAAGCTGCAGTCACCAGTCCCACCACTCTGGTAAAGGGCTGATTAATTTCATATCCAGGAGCCCTAATTCCATCTTACCAGCCTCTCTAACCAGATGGTGAAAAATAACCGGAATCAGTGGAAAAATTCAGGCAACATGAATACCAGAGTAGATCAACTCTCCCAAGGTACAACAAAGGAGATGCAACAGAAGATCCTATGTGTAAACAAATGGCTAAAATGTCAGAAATTGATTTCAGAATTTGGATAGCAAAGAAGATTAACAAAATTGAACTAAAATTGAATTAGAAGTTCAAGGAGTAATCCAAAAGTTCACTCAAGGGCGGCACCTGTGGATCAGCCGGCCCCATATACCAAGGGTGGAGGGTTCAAACCTGGCCCTGGCCAAACTGCAACCAAAAAATAGCCGGGCGTTGTGACGGGCGCCTGTAGTCCCAGCTACTCAGGAGGCTGAGGCAAAAGAATCGCCTAAGCCCAGGAGATGGAGGTTGCTGTGAGCAGTGTGATGCCACGGCATTCTACTTAGAGTGACAAAGTAAGACTCTATCTCTACAAAAAAAAAAAAAAAAAGTTTGCTCAAGAATTCAATGAATTCAAAGGTAAAATCACCAAAGATTTTGACAAATTGATACAAGAAGTTGCATCCCTCAAAGACCTGAGAAATACAGTAGAATCCCTCAGTAATAAAATGGAGCAGGCAGAAGAAAGGATTTCAGACATTGAAGACAAAGCTTTTGAACGCTCCCAAACGTTCAAAGGTAAAGAGAAAGGGAGAGCAAAGAAGGATCATTCCCTGAGAGAACTGTGGGACCACTCCAAAAAAGCAAACCTTCGCCTTATTGGAATTCTTGAAGGTGATGAGAATGATCTAAAAGACACAGATGCTCTACTCCAAGAGATTTTAGAGGAAAACTTTCCAAATATGGCAAGAGATACTGAAATTCAGATAGCAGACAGTTTCAGAACCCCAGCACGACTCAATCCAAATAAAGCATCTCCCAGACACATTATAATTAACTTTGCCAAAGTTAATATGAAAGAGAAAATCCTGTAAGCAGCCAGACGTAAGAAAATCATAACCTACAAGGGGAAGAATATTAGAATGACTGCAGATCTTTCTGCTGAAACTTTTCAAGCCAGAAGAGGATGGTCATCAACCTTCAATCTCCTAAAACAAAACAACTTTCAGCCCAGGATCCTGTGTCCAGCTAAACTGAGTTTCATTTATGATCGAGAAGTCAAATACTTCAATGACATTCACATGTTGAAGATATTTACCATAACCAAACCAGCTCTTCAAAATATTCTCAGACCCATCTTCCTTAATGACTACCACAATCCTCTTCCACCAAAGTAAACTCAGTCAGAAATTATTGATCAACTTCCACAATAGCGAAAGGATTAAAAACGTCCACTGGTGTTTCAAAAAAACTTGACACTCAAAATACTACCAGGCTTATCAATACTCTCAATTAACGTGAATAACTTAAATTGTCCACTCAAGAGGCACAGGTTGGCTGACTGGATACAAAAACTCAGGCCAGGTATCAGCTGTATACAAGAATCTCATCTTACCTTAAAGGATAAATATAGACTCAGGGTGAAGGGATGGACAACTATAGTCCAGGCAAATGGAAAACAGAAAAAAGCAGGGGTTGCAATTTTATTTGCAGATACATTACCAACAAAGTAAGGAAAGACAAGGATGGTCACTTCCTATTTGTTAAGGGAAACACTCTACATGGTAAGATATCAATTATTAACATTTATGCACCCAACTAAAATGCTCCTCAATTTATAACCAAGACTCTAACAGACATGAACAATTTGATATCTTCCAGCACCATAATAGTTGGAGATTTTAACATCCCTTTGGCAGTGTTGGATAGATCCTTCAAGAAGAAACTAAGCAAAGAAATCATGGATTTAAACTTCACCATACAACAATTGAATTTAATAGACATCTACAGAACATTTCATCCTAACAAAATTAAATACACATTCTTCTCACCAGCCCATGGAACATCCTCCAAAATTGATCACATCTTAGGTCACAAGGCTAACCTCACCACATTTAAAAGAACAGAAATTATTCTTTGTATTTTCTCAGATCATCATAGAATAAACATTGAACTCACCATTAACAGGTATCTGCATACTCATACAAAGACATGGAAAGCAAATAAACTTATGCTGAAAGATAGTCAAAGAGGAGATTAAGAAGGAAATTACCAAATTTTTGTAACAGAATGGTAAAGAATATATGAATTATCAGAACCTCTGGGATACCACACAGGCAGTCTTAAGAGGAAAATTTACAGTGTTGCAAGCCTTCCTAAAGAGAATGGAAAGAGAGGAAGTCAACAACTTAATGGGACATCTCAAGCAATTAGAAAAGTAAGAACACTTCAACCCCAAACCCAGCAGAAGAAAAGAAATAACCAAAATTAGAGCTGAATTAAATGAAATCGAAAACAAAAGAATTATTCAAAAGAATAATGAATAAAAACATTGGTTTTTTTGAAAAGTTTAACAAAATAGATAAACCCTTGGGTAGCCTAACTAGAAATGGAAAATTAACATCCCTAATTTCATCAATCAGAAATGACAAAGGTGAAATAACAGATACCTCAGAAAATTGAAAAAATTCTTAGTGAATACTACAAAAAACTCTATTCTCAGAAATATGAAAATCTGAAAGAAATTCACCAATACTTGGAAGCATGCCACCTTCCTAGACTTACCGAGAAAGAATTAGAAATGTTGAACAGACCTACACCAAGTACTAAAATAGCATCAACTATACAAAATCTCCCAAAAAAGAAGAGTGCAGGACCAGACGGCTTCACATTGGAATTCTACCAAACTTTTAAAGAGGAACTAGTACGTATATATCATAACCTTTTCCAAAGCACAGAAAAAGAAGGAATACTTCCCAAAACATTCTATGAAGCAAATATCACCCTGATCTCCAAACCAGGAAAAGACCCAATAAGAAAAAAAAATTAAAGACCAATATCTTTAATGAATATAGATGTAAAAATATTCAATAAGATCCTAGCAAACAGAACCCAGCAATACATCAAACAAATTATACATCATGACCAAGTGGGTTTTATCCCAGGGTCTCAAGGATGGTTTAATATACATAAATCTATAAATACAACACATCACATAAACAAAATAAAAAACAAAGACCATATGATTCTCTCAATCAATGCAGAAAAAGCTTTTGATAATATCCAGCATCCTATTATGATCAGAACACTTAAGAAAATAGGCATAGAAGGGACATTTCTTACGATAGAGGCCATCTATTGCAAACCTGCAGCCAATATCATATTGAATGAAGTTAAATTGAAATCATTTCCACTCACATCAGGAGCAGGCAAGGTTGCGCACTGTCTCCACTGCTTTTTAATATTGTAATGGAAGTCTTAGCCATCATAATCAGGCAAGAAAAGGTGACCAAGGGTATCCATATAGGGTCAGAGGAGATCAAACTTTTACTCTTTGCAGATATGATTGTTTATCTGGAAAACCCCAGAGATTCAACTACAAAACTCAAGTGATCAAGGAATACAACAGCGTCTCAGATACAAAATCAATACTCACAAATCTGTAGCATTTATATATACCAACAATAGTCAAGCTAAAAAATAGTCAAGGACTCTATTCCTTTTATAGTAGTGCCAAAGAAGATGAAATATTTGGGAGTTTATCTAACAAAGGACATGAAAGATCTCTATAAAGAAAACCATGAAACTTTGAGAAAAGAAATAGCTGAAGATGTTAATGAATGGAAAAACATACCATGTTCATGGCTGGGAAGAATCAACATTGTTAAAATGTCCATATTATCCAAAGCAATATGCAATTTTAAAGCACCACTGTTATACTTTAAAACCTTCAAAAAAATAATGCTTTGTTTTATATGGAATCAGAAAAAACCTCGAATAGCCAAGACATTCATTACTCAGAAATAAAAACAAATCAGGAGGAATCATGCTACCAGACCTCAGACTATACTATAAATCGATAGTGATCAAAACAGCATGATACTGGTACAAAAACATAGAGGTAGATGTATGGAACAGAGTAGAGAATCAACAGGTGAAACCAGCTATTTACCATCATTTGATCTTTGATAAGCCAATCAAAAACATTCAGTGGGGAAAAGACTCCCTATTTAACAAATGGTGCTGGGTGAACTGGCTGGCAACCTGTAGAAGACTTAAACTGGACCCATACCACTCACCATTAACAAAGATAGACTTTCACTGGATAAAAGATTTAAACTTAAGACATGAAACTATAAAAATAGTAGAAGAAAAGTGCAGGGAAAACACTTGAAGAAATCAGCCTGGGAGAATATTTTATGAGGAAGAACCCCTGGGCAATTGAAGCAACACCAAAAATACATTATTGGGATCTGATCAAACTAAAAAGTTTCTGCACAGCCAAGAACACAGTATGTAAAGCAAGCAGACAGCCCTCAGAATGGGAGAAGATATTTGCAAGTTATGTCTCTGACAAAGGTTTAATAACCAGAATCCACAGAGAACTCAAATGTATTAGCAAGAAAAGAACAAGTAGTCCCATCTTGGTGGGCAAGGGACTTGAAGAGAAACTTCTCTGAAGACAGGAGCATGGCCTACAGACACATGAAAAAATGCTCATCATCCTCAATCATCAGAGAAATACAAATCAAAACAACTTTGAAATGTCACCTAACTACAGTAAGATTAGCCCACATCACAAAATCCCATTACCATAGATGTTGGCGTGGATGTGAGAAAAGGGAACACTTCTGCACTGCTGGTGGGAATGCAAACTAATACATTCCTTTTGGAAAGAAGTTTGGAGATCACTTAGGGATCTAAAAATAGACTTGCCGTTTGATCCTGCAATTCCTCTACTAGGTATATATCCAGAAGACCAAAAATCACTTTATAACAAAGATATTTGCACCAGAATGTTTACTGCAGCCCAATGCATAATTGGTAAGTTGTGGAAGAAGCCCAAGTGTCCATTGACCCACAAATGGATTCATAAATTGTGGTGTATGTACATCATGGAATATTATGCAGCCTTAAAAAAGATGAAGACTTTACCTCTTTTATGTTTACATGGATAGAGTTGTAACATATTCTTCTTAGCAAAGTACCTCAAGAATGGAAGAAAAAGTATACAATGTACTCAGCCCTAATATGAAACCAATTTATAAACACCCACACTTCCAATATGAAAGCTACAACCCAACTACAGCCCAAGATGAAGGGGAAAGAGGAGGGCGAGGGGAGAAGGGGGGAGGATAGGTGGAGGGAGACTAATTGCTGGGACCACACCTATGGTGCATTTTATAAGGGTACATGTTAAATCTACTAAGTGTAGGATATAAATGTCTTAACACAATAACTAAGAATATGAGGTGAAGGCTATGTTTAACCAGTTTGATTAAAGTATTTCAAATTGTATATAAAATCAGCATGTTGTATCCATAATTGAATTAATGTACACAGCTACGATTTAAATTAAAAAGAAAAGAAAAAAGAAACGAAAAAGAGATGTTTCTCCCTCTGTTCCATTCTAGCACTTATGTTTCCTCTTTGGTCCTATTTGCCGAAGGATGGAAAATCCCTAAGCACACCTCGGCAGTGTCGGATTCTCTCCAGGCCCCTTCAGATGCATCCCCGAGCCTCAAAGGACTGATGCTTTAGTCAGAGTTTCCAGCATTTTGTGTGGAATAAAGGTTTTTTTCTATAATTGGTGAAACAACTGGCTGGGTTTGGAGCCAGCCTCTTACATAAGAGCAGGTAATGCAGAGTAAATGGTGGCTCAAAGGCAACAGATTAGAAGTATGAGCAAATCATCGCCTCAATGCCGAGTCTCGGCTGTGGATCAGTCTGACTTCTGAAGGCAAGAGGAAAGCGGAGGGAGGTGTCCGGAAGCCCACTGTCTATTAACTCGAGGGATGGAGCTGAAGCTACTGGCTGAGTTAAAAGCCAAATTCCAGGCTTGGCAAGAAAGCACAAAGAGTAGGGAGCAACATTAAAGAACAGGGAAGGTTCTTGGGAAGAACAGACTAAAACTGGAAGATCACAGAAATTAAAATAATTTTGAGTTTGACAGACACACGATAGGAGTCTGGGGCGAGGCTCCCTCCAAGGGTTTATGAATTTCTTCTCTCCCACACGGCGATTGACAGTAACGGCTATGCTTACGTATTTCTGTGCTTCAGAGAGGAAAGCTGAGCCAATTTCAAAAATTTTGTTGCATAAAACTTCAATCTTTGCAATCTGCTAAACTCAATGGGAAAAAAATAAAAGGTTCATTTTCTTTTAAGCCTACCATTATCTGCTATATATTTGTGGGTCTCGTATTAAGTCCAAACAGTTTAATTTTTCAACTAAGTAGCATCCTTCTGAGGTTTGAAGGGAATTTCCATTAACATATATATCTCTTTTTTCATTTCTTATCAAGGAACTTCAGGGTATTACTGAACTTGTCACTAAATATATGAATAAGAACAGCTTCAGCCCCAACCTCAAATGCCATCCTCTTAGTTTAACTATACAATTTCGATACGGAAATGAGCGAACAAGCATATTCCAACAGTTAAACCCTGTCAAAACCCTCTGAGGCTACCAAATCACTGTTTGGTCTCAGTGTACACACAAAATAGGAAGCCTAGACATTCTATCACGCAACCATAACAACAAAGAGTGGTTCCTAAAAACGATTCTGGATTATGATGTTGATTCTTCAAATGGACTTGAAATACGCCCGAACCCCAAATATGCAATGGCATTTTGCCATGAGGAGTAACCCACCTGTAGTCCTGTTTTCCTTCTTTGTCTCTCATGGGCACGGTGCACCTACAATACATAGGAATGCAGTAAACCTCACAGCAGCACTGGCTAGCCTACGTGCAGAGAGGGGCTTCCCTTACCAACAAGGGACGCGCGCAAAGACAACTCTTCAGCCTTCCACAGGAGACGCACATATGAATACGTTAAAGCATAAGAACAAAGGACAGAAATGTTTAGGATAATTAAAAAACAAAAAAGAAAAGGAGATGCTTCAACATCGATAGCTTTTAACCAGCTCAAACTCTAGCCTTTTGAGCTTTCTTTTAGCAGTCTGTTTAAAGTATAAAATCCCCAAATTTCTGAGTCAGAAAATTAGGGTCAAAGGTATGTAAACAAAAAAAGGTAAATTATAATCAGGCCTTCACTTTCTTCTACCTTTAGCTCAAGCTGGCAAGAGTCTGATAGAATATTTAAGGAAGGCAAAATTCTTGCCACAAAGCAGGTAAGCTGGAAGCAAGGGAAGGGCCAGGACCTAAGCTTGACCCTCAGGTATTACCTGGGTCATTTCAAATCTCCTAATAGCCCCAGAGGGCATTCTATATTCCTGTGAGGTACAATATTTTTCTAATTTTACTGATGAGGAGACCAAAGTGCAGAAAAGCTAAACACCTTCTCTGGGGCTTGTGCCCCACATGGCTGTGGTCAAGGTGCTCTCAATGCAAACTCACCCCAACTTGTAATCAAATGAGCGTGTTTCATTCAGAATTTCACCTCCATTCTCAAGTTCTTGGATTTGCCTCTGAATTTCATAGTCTAAGAAAAAAACAGCACTTTAGTAACATATTTTGATTATACCCTTCATCCAATTAAGCAATAATTACCTTTCTCAATCTTTAAGTTGAAAAATAATCAGGAAGAAGACTGTTTATAACAGTCTTTCCCTTACATGCTATATTTTCTTGTATATAGCATGAAAATATGCCATCACAAAATATTGGTGCTGGAAAGGGTCTTAGGCAGCCCCATTCCTTCAGTTTTTGAGACAGCCCAGGTTTTGTTGTAGAAATGCTGCCTACCGAAGATTCTCCTCCTGGAATCCATGGGTGGACTTCAAAAGGTTCTGGTCCCCCCAAAATCATATACAAAATGTAGGTGTGTGAGTATGTATATCTTTGGGAGAGAGGGTCCAGAATTTTCACTATATTTTCAAAGGGTTCTGTAACCCTAAATGACTAAGAACGATAGCTCCATTCCTTGTTCCTAGACCACCAAACAACATAGGCTGAGGCAATCAAAACATGGCCACACTTGCTAAGCTTCTTTGTGAAAAGAAGTCTAGCTCAAGTCTCCCCGTAACTCCCCATCCTGCCAGGCCCCACATTCTATACCCAAATCCACCCCTTTTATCTCAGCTGTAAGCAGCAGTAATAACAAATACCTCAGCGTTTAACCCCTTAGCTAACTGACTCCAACGCTGTCCTTGGTGGAGATAAGATGGTGGCTCGAAGTTCCAACTAGGGAGAAAAAGGTGGTGGGAGAATCACAGGCTTGGAGCATTGAGCCACAGTAGTAAAGCTTCAGTTCTTCCGGTCTGAGTCAGACCACAGGGAGAATTCTCTCTCAGACTATTCCTCCAAAGGGTATTTCAGAGGACAAGAGAAGGTTCGGGACAGCCAAAAACATGCCAGGGGTCTCTGAAACTTCTTATGGTTTAATCTACCTAAAATCTGTTTGTGTTTTTCTTTTTTAAGGTTACCTTTACCACCTCTTAAAATTACAGGTCCCAGAACACTACCACCTTCAAAACCAGTGTTTCCCAACCTTCCTGATTCCACAATGTATTTTCATTGTTAAAAAGGGGTCACGACCCACAGAAGAACTTTCTTCCAAGCTTCCCCTTCACAAACTTGAGTTATAAGGGTTTTCCTTGACTCAAACCTTTCACAACTTCAGACACCTGGATGTGTCTCCTTCCAGAGCCAGAAAGAGTTCATTGTCTTTAGTCTGTTTTCAGATAAAGACCTCCTCCTTCCCTCCCCACTCCCAGAAGTTAACCCCCTGGCTGTCCTAATACTTCTTCATGGAAATGTGTGGACTCAGAGTGCTTTCGCTGAGGACAGTTGACTCAGTTTAGGTTCAAGACAACAAAGCTGAATATATGACTAGAACAACTACTTCTAACACTTTTCTCCATAAGAGTCAGGTCTCCACTAAACCTTTTGGCTACAGCAGCATTTCCACAGCACTTCAGCTACTCTGTTCTCTGTGCACTCAAAGAGGTACACTTTCAACACCCACCCTCCTTCCTCTCTAGATATCTGTGGTTTCAAAAACTATTTTTAGTCCTCTCAGATGTCCTCCTGTCAGATTCACAATTATCATCTTTTATGGCATGCCCCCAGATGTTTATTTTGCTAACCTGTCCTTTAATTACCATAATAATACATTTTTCATCACAGTTGGTGTTCTGGTAAGACCAAACTTGACTGCACAGGTACATGCAAACTACTAGTTAAAAAAAGAATGAAAAGGCTCGGTGCCTGTGGCTCAGCAGCTAAGGCGCCAGCCACGTACACCTGAGGTGGCGGGTTCCAATCCAGCCTGGACCCGCCAATCAACAATGACGGCTGCAACCAAAAAATGGCCAGGCATTGTGGCGGGTGCCTGTAGTCCCAGCTACTTGGGAGGTAGAGGTAAGAGACTCGCTTGACCCCAGGAATTGAAGATTGCTGTGAGCTGTGATGCCATAGCACTCTATCCAGGGCGACAGCTTGAGACTCTGTCTCAAAAAAAAAAAAAAAAAAGAGTGAAAAACAGAAAAACCCTTTGAACAAACAGGTCAAGCCATGGCCAATCTGAAATGCACACACAGGACTTCAGAGTTCAGGCGGGTCAGAAAGAACGTGGTGAGCGTAATACCCAGCCACAGTATTTTGCAGATCCTCCCATAAGGAGATGAGAGCTGTTTCTCCTCCCCTGGAATTGGCTTTGATTTCAATCTGCTTGGAATAGAATGTGCTGGAATGGCAGCTGTGAGTTCTAGAGTGGCTTCTGCCTTCGTCTGGCTGGCCTGTTCCCACTGCCACATACAGAAGTCTCAGCCAGGCGGGTGAATGCACCTGGAGAGAAGCCTAGCAGACACCTGGCACCAGGGCCCCACCCAGTGAGAAGCTGCCCTATGCCCTCTGTGTAAGCGGCTACCAGCACCTATGGCCACTGGAGCAAGCCCAGGCAGGGCCAACAGAAGCAGCACCCAACCCAGAGAACTCAGAAAATGACAATGGTTATTGTGGGTGCCACTACGTTTTGGGGTGGCTTATTCCATAGCAAGAGAGAAGTGACACAAAACAGCAGACTGAGAGCTGAGAGCTGGCACTCACCTATGGCTTTGGCTAAGAACCTAATGCTGTTGAGATTCTTCACTTCAGTCCGAACGCCCAGAGGCTCCCCAGGGCGGTGCACGGACACATTGGCATCCACTCTCAACTGGCCTTCTGGAAGGCGAGAAAAAAAAAAAGAAATTCTTTGAGGCAACATGGTGTTTTCTAAAGCGGGAGAATGTGAAAGCAAGCATATCTGACTTTCCGCGCCATTCAGAGAAGGCTCAGCTGGCTCTGCCCACCTGAGAGCAGGCGCAGTCCGAAGGCACCTGAGCTGTGCCCGTGTTAGTAATGTGTGCACTTGTGCGCGTTCAGAAGAGGAGTGAGTTCTGGATGTACCGGCTGGGAGGATCTAATTTCTTTTGTACTAAATAAGAAAACAACACTATAAAAATGGAGATTTATTCTGAAGGTTTTTTCAAAGTGTCAGAGCTGGGTTGGGAGGAAGGCCTCCAGAACGATTATCTGATACCCTTACACTGCTGTCCAATGGAATGTGGATTTCTAACCGTGGTTCCAGGAGATCTGTAAGAGAGTCCTTGAGAATTTACAGCTCAAGGGCAAGAGCTGAAACCTGGGCTTTTCCCCTTCTCCCTCCTCTGGGTGCTGTAATAATCTCTTCCTTCCACAAACACAACTCTTCGTCCTTCCTGAAAGCTGCAAGGATCTGCAGCAGCAGAAAGACAGTGTTGCTACGAAGCAGGGCGTCTGCGGTGGCCTTGGGAGAGTGGCCGACCCCATTCCCTGAGCCTGAAAGCCGCTCAGATTAGGGGCAGCAGCTCCTAAGCAGCAGGTAATGCAGGGAGAGCACTAAAAGTCTCTAGAGAAGAAGACAGAGGCAACAATCCCAAGACAAATGGACGAAGAAACAATCCACATTTGAGTCTTACAAAGCAACACTCAGATTCTCTGTTCTCTAATTTCACTGCCACTAAAATGCTGGATTTTAATTTCCTAGGTAAATTTTTTTTTTTTTGCAATTTTTGGCTGAGGCTGGGTTTGAACCTGCCACCTCCGGCATATGGGGCCAGCGCCCTACTCCTTTCAGCCATGGGCGCCGCCTCCTATATTAAAATTTTAAATTAAAAAGTAATCTGCGGGCCGGGCACCGTGGCTCATGCCTGTAATCCTAGCACTCTGGGAGGCCGAGGTGGGTGGATTGCCTAAGCTCACAAGTTCGACACCAGCCTGAGCCAGAGAGAGACCTCATCTCTAAAAATAGCTGGAGAGTGAGACCTTTGTCTTTAAAAATAGCCGGGCCTTTTGGCAGGTGCCTGTAGTCCCAGCTACTTGGGAGGCTGAGGCAAGAGAATCCCTAATTAAGCCCAGGAGTTTAAGGTTACTGCGAGCTATGATGCCACAGCACTCTACTGAGGGCGACAAAGTGAACCTCTGTCTCCAAAAAAAAAAAGGCATCTGCCAAACCTGAGGGTCTTAATGGGCTGAATAAATTCATTTTCTAAGATTTCGCAACAATAGTATATTAAAATAATAAAATAGTGCAAATACATTCTATGCCAAGGAAAGGAGACCTTTGGGACTGGTTCTCTGTCACCCTCCCAGTGCTAAGCTGAGAGGCACAAGCCTGTACCAACTTCCAGATCACTCCTCTCACGTCCTACACGGCTCCACTCAGCACTCACTCAGGCAGGGAAAATATCTGAGTGCCGAGTGGCTCCCAGCTCAGAAATTACTTTGGTTGTATCTCTAGCACTGACTTCTGATATTTTTACAAAAATTCTGTAGCCTCTTATATTTAATCATCTTTTGGACAAGCTGTACTTTTCTGAACCTCAAGAACTTCCAACTATTCCTGATACCATCGTACTCTTGTTCTAGGAACCCTGAAGTCCCTTCCACTTCTCTGTTCTCTTTGTCCCTTAAATACAGACTGACAATTACAGTCTATCAGATCCTCCCTCCATCTTTCCCTCCTATCTGTCACTTCCTTTCCATTTCCAGTGCTGCTGCCTTCACCCAAGGTCTCTGAACTGCAGCTCTAGGTTACATCCTGACTCACTATGGCAACACCTCTCATCCAGTTACCCCAACATGGCTGTGACTTTTATCTTACTATAATACACTTTTCATTGTTCCTGTTGCTTACTCAAGCACGTGGCAGCTTTCTGTACTCCCTGCCCCTCCTTTAAGGTTTGTTAGTACCTTCTCCTGAAACCTTCATTTTTAAGCTAGCCTCCACTGGTGGGTCCTCTGCACTGCCAGGAGATTCACAACCTATACTCCCCAATTCAGTCCGTGGCCCTAGTCTGTTGTTATCTTTAAGACCAGAGTGGAGAGCCCCCGAGGACTGGGCCTCTTGCCTTGTTGAGGATATCACTTTTTCAGTTATCCCCTCTCCTCCACCCCAGGCATTAATCTCTTCCCCAGCATTCCCTCTGATCTATACACATGCACTTTTGAAAAAGAAATGAAAATCCCAAAACCTATTAATTTGAACCCAACTCTCAATCTACCAGTCATTTTGCTATAGGTTCTCCGGTTTCCTTTCCAGTAGTTTCTCGTTTTGTTTGCACATACCAGCTCCACTGTCTCACCTCTTATTCCTAAACTGACCTCAGTCTGGCTTCTGTTTCACCTTTCTGAAAATGTCTTGTTAGAATCACCAACAATCTTCTGGCTGCCAGATTCAAGGACATGGGACATGTTTGTCTTCACTTTACTGGATACCTCAAACAGCTTGTGGCATATCAACTAATCCTTTCTTCTTTCTTATTTATTTATTTATTTATTTATTTTTTGCAGTTTTTGGCCAGGGCTGGGTTTGAACCCGCCACCTCTGGCATATGGGGCCGGCGCCCTACCCCTTTGAGCCACAAGGGCTGCCCTCTTATTTTTATTTTTTTTACAGGTAGGGTCTTGCTTAGTCACCCAGGCTAGATGTGGTGGTGCAATCATAACTTGGTGTAACCATGAACTCTTGAGCTCAGCCTCAGCAACCCCCACCCCCAATAGCTGGGAAGATAGGTGTACACCATCATGAACCTGGCTAATTTTAGGAAAATTTTTTGTAGACACAAGATCTAAGTTGCCCAGGCTGGTCTTAAACTCCTGGCCCCAAGTGATCCTCCCCTCTTGGCCTCTAATCCTGCCTTCTTGAAATGTCTTCCTTCTCTGTTTCTGTGGCCTTTTGCTCTCTTGGCTTTCCTCCTACCTCCCTGGACCTTACTTCCATGTCACCTGTTTGGGCAGTCTTTCCCATCCAAAGGCCTCCTTCTTGCTCTTATTCTATATGCAGGGGTATGTGGCTTTAAACACCACCTACACGCTAAGGACCCCTAAATCTCTCTCCTCTGTCCACATCTCCGTGAGCTCCACACTTACACCTCCAATATCTACTTGACACCTTTGCCGGGAGGCCTCACAGTCATCTCAGTTTCCAAAACTGAATGTTGATTTGTCCTTCTCAAAGACAATCTTGTCCTTATCTTCCAGTTTCAGTAAACAGCACCAACATAGCTTCTCAAACTTCCCTGAAGCCATGTGCGCTTCTTCCTGTCTCTTCCCTCCTATACCAGCCTATTACTTCTAAAATCCTGTTACTTAAGTGAGAACAATGTAACCTAAAAATTGTACCCTCACATTAATTTGAATAAAGTTTAAAAAAATAAAATAAAAACTCAAATTAAAAAAAAAATAATAAAATCCTGTTGTTTCTAAAAACCACCTTGCATCTCCCCTTTCTCCATCTTCACTGCCACCAGCACGGTCCAAAGCAGCACCTCCTTCCACCTCAACTACTACAAAAGCTCTTCACCAGCTTCCTGGCTGCTACAGTTCCCTTCTGAAACCCACTTCCCACAGGTCTGCCAGAGTGGTTTTCTAAAACATTAATCAGACGACTCATTCCCTTACTAAGAAGCTTTCACTGATTTCCCACTGCACACGGACTGAAATCTAAACTTCTTGCTGTTATCTGTACTCTACCCCTTGTCTACCTTTCCAGTGTCATCTGACGTTACTGCTGCATAGGCTCCCCACAGTGGCCTTGTGTCACCTCACTGACCTGATTCTGCTCCCTCATCTCAGGGCCTGGCCCTCGGGCAGCTTCCTGGAACTCCCCCCCCCCCACCCCAAACTGCCTACGCCATGACTCATTCTTCAGGTTTTAACTAAACATCACCTACTTGGAGGAGCCTTAAAAACAGCATCATTACCTTGTAGTGTTATTCTGTGTTAAGGCACCCCACTTACTCCTTGAAGTGCTTATCACTGTAATTATTTTATTTGTTAATGCGAATGTCTCCCTCATGAATATAAGCTCTACCTGGCAGGGACAATGCCTTTTTTAGAACCGAGAACCTTGAGGTCTGGTTGGTACACAGTGACTGTTCAGTAAATTAAACCTTACTGCACAACAAATGCTCAAACTGGTATTTTCCAAGACAAGGAAGCAGACGGGTTTCTATCCCACAGTAGGTTCCTCATAAGTTCTAAAATTCTGTCTGAACAGGACTAATGTACAGCTGGAATCACCTGAAAGGCCCATTAAGCTCAAAGGAAACCTTCTAAAGTACCCTGAGCTCTGCTCCACCGATTCTCAATACTTGGGAGACGACTTTCTTTGAACTCAGGGAACATGAATTGGACCTCACCTGGTTTTGAAAATGAGACCATCTTTCACAATTTGGAATTCTAATTTGGAAGAGGAATAAAAGCATGAATTTCGGTCTCTCCCAGAGAAGACCGTACTACATAAATATCGGAGAGGAATCATTTAATGTCCTGCGGTGTTGAAAGAGAGTTTGCTAGCCTGGATTCAAACGTAGTATCAAACATTAACAAAAGACCTGCCATCCAGGGAAGACAAAATACCTTTTAAACAAATTAAGTTAAATTGCCTCAAGTGCACAAAAGCTGTACCAGTTAGGTTTACTTCAGCGCCTTCTGTACCACTGAGCGAGAGCCTTCATTCGCACATCGTGAGAATGTTATCAACTCAATTTCTGCCTTCTAGAAGTAGGGATTTGTAACAGCAAAACTAAAAAACTATACCGCTGAGCACAGTGATATAGTGCAGTTACACATTTTTCTCTAAGACGCATTCACACGACGGTAATACAACATCAGGACAGAAAACTGTTTCTGCAAACAGCAGGGTCCTGAGGATATGGCGGGAAGGTCTATTGAGCTGTCTTGTTCTGTTGTTGAATCCTCTCCAAAACTTAAATAACAAGGTTTGACTTAAAAAATAACATGACCAAATTTTACTGCATGAATTTCACAAAGCTGACTCATCCAGATGAGTGGTGATTCCATAAAACTACTACTGCTTATTCTAGTTAACGAAGGCAGGTAACATCTGCCCAGCAGGGGCTATTTGCCAGGCCCTGTGCTAAGTCTTACACACATTATTACCTTCACCTCTGTGATACAGTTTAATGACGAGGCCACTTAGACATTCCTGAGGCATTTTAAACTTAACATAACCAAAATGGAATTCCAGATTTCCTCCTGAAGTCATTCCTCTCACGCACCTGCCCACCTGATGACTTCTTTTCCTCTTTGGTTTCTTCCTTTCTCTCTCCACACAATTATTAATATCGGGACTTGCTTTTCTAAGTGTGGAAAGTGAAGCTCGGAGAAATCAAATGATCTCGCCTAGGCTCCCAGAGCTAGAAGTGACAGGACAGGATTCCAACCCAGGCCTGGGACCCCAGAGCCCTCTGCACCCATACCCTGCCAGGCTGCCTAAGTAGAGCTCTGTGGCTGCCCCTAGGAAGCAGTATGATGCTGTGCTTAAAGGGCACCGGAACTGGACACACCTGGACCCAAATCCCAGCGATCTCGGCTCTGTCACTTCTTGTGACCCTTGGGTAAATAACCTGACATAGCTTTAGTTTCCTCATCTGCAGACAGGCATAATACCACCTATTTCTCAGAAATGTTAGGAAGTTTAAATGAGACACTAAATTAATTTGAAAATGCTTAGTGAATTGGCAGTGAAATGTTCCAACTGGCAGGTATTATTAGTGCTGAAACGTTTATTATGTCTACATCTGTACATTTAGCTCGACAAACTGCTTCGAGGATCTTGTCAATGGTGGCAAAACGCTGTCCACTGAGAAGGAAATGACTTGGAACCCGGCTGGGCTGGTCCGTGCTCATTAGCAAAACTATCAGGAACTCACTGAATCACAGCCCAGAACAATTTAGGCCTCATTCCAAAAGCACCCTGGGTGTCCTCTAATGCTCCCTGCCACCTCTTCAGGGTGGCCTTTAGCTCCTGGCCTGTGCAGGCGCTGATGCCAAGGCAGTGCCCCTACGGGGATGGGACAGAAGAATGGGCAAAATAGATGAGACTAATAAAATGCCACCAGCACCAAGAAGCTGGCCCCCTGGAGACTTGAGGCGGATCTGAGCTCTCCGTAGCACTTTAGAACACCCAAAGCCACTCGGCTGCTTTGCTAGAAGCAAAGCTGTTGCATTTGTATTTAAAAGCAACAAAAAAATGTCACAACAAATGAGATTTAATGAACACTCTCAGCTGTCACTGACTGATGAGTTCTTGCCATTATGGTTTATCTCTTGGCAAAGACCCAGAAGGGAGTATTTCTCAGCTAACAGGTGGCCTTATTTATTATCCCATAGGGTTGGTAAGAATCACAGTTATTTTAAAGAAGAATGGGATAATAAAAACTTTCTTAAAGCAATAGAGAATCAACACTTGGAATATAAATGGATAACCATCCACCCTGCTCATATTTCATTTATGTTATGTGGGTTAAAAAAAAAAAAAAAAAACCAAAAAAACAGCATGAGCGATAAATCTAAACTGGAGAATTCTCTTAAACTAAAACAGAGAGGCATCTCTATAAAGCAGACTTGTAGGCAGCTAACCTTGTGCCACTCAAACTCACATGGCTGTGCTTCGCCAGTTTTTAGCTGAAAGCAGAGAGCAAATAAGCAAGCTCTGTCTTCAGAATCAACTTGCACCAGGGCTCTGATGCTACCATTGTAATTTGTTGCTTGTAAAATGTCTTATGTGACAAATGTGACATTATGGATCCAGAAGTCCCTCTGTACCATGCAATTATATTATGTGACATGCTAAGGTTGGTAAATAATATAAAATAGCAGAGAGATGGACATCACCACTGATGTTATTTCCCAGGCACCCACTATGACTACTATTCTGTGGCAGGGAAAAATACAATTATCTATTTATTACCTGAACTCTGTCTCCCTCCATCAGGGAATGGTCTAAGGGTGACAGAAATGTTTTTAAAGTCCCTGGGAATAGAAAATAGGGGAAAACATGGGTAGAGACCAGTCTCCAGGGACTTAAGGGAGGGCAAAGCAGCACCAGGCCAGAGTCAAGAGAGCAGAGCCAAGAAGAAACTGCACTTGACTGACACTTGTGATCTTCACAGTCAGTTTACAGACACTTAAAATGTAGAGCTGGGTTGGCTCCCAGGGTACAACTATTTCTTTTGTTTTAGTTTCCTACTATATTTCTACTGAATTTAAGATTTTATCTCAAAGTTTCATGTATTCATAATCTTGATATAAATTGGGTATACATGGATAAAAATTCTACAAAAGAAGGAAAAATCAACTGAAAAGAAAAGGAGCAAGTAGCAACGAAGAGCTACTTATAGGCGTACAGAGTGCACAAGCTAAGATTATTCCCAAAAAGCACAGCGCCTTCTTGCTGAGAAGGCCCAAACTGTTCAAACCCATTATTTCATTACGGGCTCAGTGACCCTGCACTGTTGTTGTGTGTTTACATTTGGTTTGGGGCTCAGAAAAGAATCCAAGGAAAATTCTAAGGAAAACAAATAAACAAACGAGAGTGCAAGAAGGTGGAGGGGGTACAAACACCACCAAATGTAACTGATATCAGAAAACAAAACTGAAGTCAGAGTGCACCAGGTGCCAGAGGGGAGAGGCAGGGAAGGGCCCTGCTCCTGTGCGCTACCTGCCATGCCTGCGTGGCTGGTGCCCAGGGCCTGGAGGATCAGCTGCAGCTCCCTCACGGCTGTTGCTGCCTCTTCTCCACAGGACATGTCAGGCTCCAGGACCAGTTCCAGAAGGCCGATTCCTACCAGAGAGAAGCAGAGGCAACCTGACTGGAGCTCCGGTCACACCCGCAGACAAACTGGGCTGAAGTCTCAGGAAAGCCCTGCATGGCAGAAGGACTCAAAGTGGTTCTAGCCTTTCAATTATTTCTCTATTTCCTCTCACTTTTCAGCTTTGGTTCATTTCTTTTAATATCTGCCTAAGTCATCTGGGACTGGGTGGGTAAGTTTGTCTAATTTTAGGGGTGCAGTCCTCACAAGCCCGACAGTAATCACAGTTCAAGCCATGCTCACTAGCAGCTATGCCAAAGCCAGTGCTGATATTCTCATTTCCATCTGTCAGGCTCCAGGGCCTGCTTTCTCACTTAGTTTGGGAAAACTCTAGGGGGAATAAAGTTGCCTAAAACCCAAGAACTGAGTGGGTGGAAGATGACGTAATGAAAACACTCCGAGCCTACCTGCCCTATTCAAATCAACGAGCGTCTGAGAGCGCAGGTCATCGTGGAGGCTCTTGCCACTGTCCTGCTCCAGCTGGATTTGCTTGACCCTGACCGTCCTGGTGGTCATCTGACTCCGCTTCGTCCCCGCACAGCTGCTGTACACCAGGCTGCCATTCACAGCAATCGGGAGCCTGTGCTGGGTAATCTGGTAGCCCGCCTGCAAACAAACGTGGGTTACACACTCACTGTTCCATGAATGAAAGTGGAACACTACTACAGGCTCACTTACAAACCAAATAAAAAGTACAAAAGGAAAAGGTGAGAAATGATCAGTTCACACGCTGCTGCCTGACACCCTGGCGGCTCCAGCTCTGAGGGTGGGCCCTCACCCTCCCCGAGCCACCACTCCCAAGTACAACGTAGCAACCCCCATGAAACCCATCCCATGGCCCTTACCCAAATGCTGTTTTGGGGAATAACAATAATCTCCCTGTCAGGGGCCCCTAAGAGAAGCATTTATTGTTTCCGTTTAGCTCATTTGCCCAAACCCTGTATCTCACTACTGGGCTCCTTGCAGACCCTCCTATTCAGGAACCCGCTGGCTAAGCACTGTCCCATCTTCCCTCACACAGCCATCTGCAGTTGCCAGTGTGTTTGAGTCTGTCTTATTTCTGCTCTGTAGGTGAACCAGTCATGCCTGCTGCCCTTCCTGACCCAACTTCCCTGGCTCTTCTAGCCAGAAACTCCTGTGACCCTCACACTCAGCTAATGGGAAGCACACAGTACTCAAACACTGCTGGATCTTGCAAGGGCTCCCTCACCTTCTAAGTGGAAAGGAGGAATTACTTTCAAACATAACACATGTGTCAACACCACCCAAGATGGACAAGTCATTGAGGAGAAGCAGAGAAAAGAGGGTCAACTAAGGTGTCTGCAGCACCTGCTGGGCCCCAGACACTGTTGTCAGTGTCACACCCAGTGATCCCACAACCACTTGCGAAGGAGACAGCAGGCACGGGGGTCAGGGGTGGGGTTCAGAGCCTTGTCCAAAGCCACACACAGAGCTAGCAAGCATCAATGTCAGCATTTGAACTCACATGCTCCGACTCCACAGTCTGCTCCCAGCCACTAGACCAAATAGCAGTCTCTAAACTTTAGCTACATTGGAAATACCAGGGCACCTGTCAAAACACAGCCCACCTGGCCCTAACTCAAGGGTTTCTGATTCAGTAGATCTAGACGGGTGTGGGGGGTAGTGGGACTGAGAGTTCAGATTTCCCCTTCCCAGGAGATGTCAGTGCCTCGGGGACCAAATTTAGCACAAGGCTAACTTATTTCCTAGGCAGAGACAGGAAGTCTCAGTTTGTAAAACTAAATTGGGTAGGGCTGCCAGATAAAACACAGGATGCCTAGCTAAATCTGAATTTCAGACTAACAACAAATACTTTGGTATTTCTCATGCAATTTTTCATTTGCTGATACCAACTCTCAATTATCTGAACTATCTGGGCCAGAAAGAACAGAAAGCCAGAGATTAATAAATCATCTCATTTTTTGTCACACATTGCTAAGTTGCTTGCCTTATCCCAAGTGTCTGTCACTTTTAAAAGATGAAGAGATGCAGGTGAGTCTTCCCACGCTACCAAGCAGTAGCCTTGCTAAAAGGCTGGTAGCCAGAGGGGGTAAGCAGAAAGCCAGTGGAGAATTCTGGTTCCACCTGTGTATGCATCTTTAAATTCTCCTCCTGCCTCACCCTCTGAAAAACAGCTCACCCCAATCTTCACTCCGAGGAGAATCAAGTGAAACAATATTCTCACTGCTGTTTTTCCAAATCCAAAGGAGAGTCATACTTACTACTAGAGGCTCAGATCAAATGCAACGTTATTTTCGGAAACCCATTCAACATTTCAGTTTCGTTCCAGCTCAATAGTATGAGAAATTGGTTCTCATTCACACTGGCGTGACTTGAAGAAAACAACTTTTTAATTTTAAGAAAAAGATAGGCAAATATTGAGTTCATTGCTCAGCCAATTACGGCTGTTGGCCCAAGTTTCTGGTTCATGTTTCTGCTTACCATTGTCCACTTACTTGCTCCTTGTGAGATGACAGAAATGTCTCCAGCGGAGATAACCCTATTACCAGAACTTCAACTTGAAAGCGAGACGCTCTCACGGTGCCCACAGAGAGCTACAGTGTGCATCTGCTGTCGCTTCAGACACAGAGCTAGCTTTTGTGCTAACAGGCAATTAGCACCAAATACCATCACGGCTGGGCTGAGCCCGAGAACCCTGGCTTCTACTCCCCGTGCAATTATGAGCAAGCCACCAGAACATGAGGCTGAGCAAGGAGTCAGCAATCAGGACAATCGCATCCAATCTGGTGAATGTGGGGGGCGCCTGCCTCCATCAGGCGGGGCACAGCGCCCTGCAGAGATGGACAGAGCGGGATGGGACCCACCGGAGGCACAGGCCCTCTCCCTCGCCTGCACCCCCCACGGCAGGGCTGGGTCAGAAAGCATACTCACAGGGAGGTCCGCGTAGAAGTAGTGCTTCCTGTCAAACAAGGACTTCTTGTTTATGTGGCAGTTCAGAGCCAGGCCTGTCATCACGGCCGCTTCTACACACCTCCTATTGAGGACCTATGGGAACACGACACACAGTTCCCCTCAGAACCACAGGCTAAACAGACGCTTCTCCCACACGCTGACAGCCTTACTGAATATTCAGCGTGCCCTCCATCAGGCATTAGCTCTGGTTCTCTGGGTGGGCAGCTCCAGTTCACATGCCAACTGTCTGTGAATCGAGGACACCCTATAAAAAGAAAGTGCATGCAGCAGTGGGTCCCACTGGGCACCTAATGACCTGCCACACAGGGGACCCTGTCCTCTAACGCCTGGCCTCAGAGTCCCAGAAAAGCTTAGCTGAATGAATGACTCCACAGAATAAACCCGATCGCCCTCCCTGGAAACCGCACAGGGACTGGCACTGATTCCTGAGAGGGGTTCTGAGAAGAGGCTGCTTCACCTTGACAGAAGAAGAAGGAACTTCTGAAGACAACAGGGCTGCAGCCACTTCAAGGCCTGGGACGTGTGGCACAGCCGCCTCTCGCTTTTCAGTCCCTGCCTGGCCAGCTCCCCGAGGTGGAGGCCCAGACTGCGTGCCTGCCCCCCACGCGGGCCTGCCCTTTGCCGCTGCTCTCCCTCGGGGCACTCCGACCCTCAGTACCTTCTGGACCCCACCCTGCCTCTTTCAGGAGTGAAGGACCAAGAAATGGTGAACAAACTTCCCAGTCACAGAGGACGACGTGCACAGCTTGTGGGAACGTGGGGGGTTTGAACTACACAGACACAGAGGAAGTGTAAGGGCTCAAGTCAGGTCCAAACCCACTTCTGTTGTACATGTGACTAGGAGCCTCAGTCTCCCCAGGTCTGAAGCAGGGATTTAATATCCACCGTGCTGAGGGGATAGTCATTGCTAGAACTCCTGCCCGACAGTAGGAAGTCCACAGTTCATTTCACTTTGGGGAAATGTCTAAGGAAGATGTGTTTGCTGATGAAATACCTTTCTATATTTAATTAGAATATCTGTGATGTTCTTTGGTGTATTTAGTGTATTTCAGCATCATAGTAATCCTGTAAAGGAAAGAATTTAAATTATTCCAATATGTCAGATTAAAAAACAAAACAGAACAGAACAAAACGCCAAAGCTCAGAGAGACTCAAAGATGTGCCCAAATTCATGGAGTTGGCAAGTGTAAAGGTAGCTCTGTAGCCCACCTGGGTCCCTGTCTCGAGGGTGGCAAAGAGGACCTTTGTGGTTCAGGGACTGGCTCCCTGGGCTGGGATGATGAGTGCCGACCAAACATACATATTTCAAGAATAATGTTGTGTGACAAAACATAAAAGACATCTTTACTTACTGAGATATATACCCCACCCCCAAAGAAAACCCAAACAGGCCTCCCTCCTACAGACACCATCACACCCCTCTGTTTCTGAGCCCAGCTGACAACATGGGGCCATCTCAGCTTCTATTCAGACTTCTTCATTCTGAGCCTAATAATGTTGTCAGTTCTGCAGCAATAAAGGTTTTCGAGAAAAGATGAGTGTGGGGAACAGGATGCTCTAATTATTTATGTTTTCGCTTGCTAATGTTTGGCATCTTACTGAACAGTTGTTACTGCAATACAAATATAGCTGGTGGAGAATCCTGCCAGATCCAAGCCTGATGATTTGGGCTGAGGCAGTCCCAGCCCTGAGCTTTGCTCCTGCGGGGGCCGGGCTGCAGCCTTGGCTCACTTGTCAACTGCCTGATGCCCTGTTTGCATGGTCCTGCTTTGTCACTCCCTCTGCCTTCCTAACCACCACTTTCGCTCTCATTTTCTCCATTCTGGGTCTTTGGGGCCAACCTGCTTCCCCTAGAAGAGAACCCAGCTTATTTTGCTCATCTGTTTTCGAGCACACCTTCCCTGCACTCGGCACTGTGAGGGTGTAAAGGACTGCAGGTGATCACGACTCTCACTGTGCTGTGTGCACACAGTCACAGGCACTCAGTGAACTGTCACTTTCCAGAGGATAAGAATGCAGTAAAACCCACAAACATTGCTGCGATACTAAATACTTTAATCTTTTTTTTATGATTTAGAAGGCATGGAGTACTCCAGGGTCAGAATTATAAGCATCAATCATCACACACCACAGTTGCACAGGGGGGCTAGTAAACAGAGAGTGCCAGTTAAAAGAATGCCAAGGAAAAGGAATTTATTAGGATCTTAGTCAAGCTGCTTGTGACAGATGGAGGGCCAGGTCAGCATGTTCTGAGGATAGGATGCAGAATTGGAAAATTCAGCTGGGGCTGTTTCTCCCTTACAAAACCATTTCTTAAATTGTCTATAATGTACTAAACGTAGGGATAGAGACTCCGTCTCTGCCCTCAATGAATCTGCTTTGATGACATGAACCTGCCAGCATCTCTAACGTCCCTTCCAAGTTTGTCTTCCATACTAGGGTGATCCTGCAAAAATGCGAATCTTCTGACATTCTGTTGCTCAAAGTTCCACAATGGCCCCCAATGTTCCCTGATAAAGGCCAGCTCTTACCGGATCTAGCTCCTACCTCTGTCCTACACATCCCCATGCACCTGTGGTCCAGCAAGGATCTGCTGACTATCCCTGTTCCTAATCCCTTCAAAACCTTAACGAGACGTCACCAGCTCTGTGAAGCCTTCCTTACTATCCTTTGTGGATACCTTTTCTGACCTTCCCTGGCACTGGGGCTTGTATCATAGTGGATTGGATCTGTCCACATATACTTCCCATGCGCCTGTGAATCAGGAGGATGGGAGCTGTCTGTTCTGCTTCGTTAGTGTGTGTTAAACTCAAAGGATGAGGGAGATGGTGGGCACCAGGGGAAGGTTTCAGAGAGGCCATGATGCCTGGGCCTCCTGTACAGAGTGACCTGCCCCATTCTGGCCTTCAAACTTGTCTCTGGAAGTGTGCCGAAGTGACAACTGATCACGTGTGATGTGATCAAAGAGGTAAATTGAAAACTCAGAAGACTAACTTGTCCTGAGGAAGGCACATCCCAGACTTTTCTTTGTAACAAAAAACTGAAGTGACCACAAAGGATCTCTGGGTTAACTGTAACAGCTCTCAAGTGGAAGGACAGCAACAATCCCTGGTACCCACAAAGCATGCCTTTCTCAGCTGAGCCTTCCGAGCCTTCCTTCCCCTTGATTTCTGGAAAGGTCCACAGGGAGTATTTACTGGGCACTGGAACTGCGTCAGGAGGTGTGCTAAGCATGTCACGTATACTTGTCATTCAATCCCTGCAGCAATCCTAGGGTAGATACTATTAAGATCCTCATTCCCCAATAATGAAGGGAAGTGCAGAGATGAAGCAATTTGGACAAAATGGCAGGTGTAAGTGGCAGAGACAGGAAATCAGACCCCAGAACCCAGGCTTTCAACCACTACACTCTACCTTAAATCTTCAAAGAGTAAAGTATGTTATGTTAGCTAGCGCTCTCTCTCTCTCTCTCTCTTTTTTCTTTGTGTTTTTAGTAGAGATAGTTCTTTCTCTTGCTCAGGCTGGTCTCAAACTCTTGAACTCAAGCTATCCGCCTGTCTTGGCCTTCCAGAGTGCTAGGATTACAGGTATGAGCCACCATGCTCAGCCAGTGCTAGCTCTTAAGACGACTAACACCAGGCCGTAACTTCAGAGCAGCACCTCAACCCAAATCCTACTACAGATATGAATAACTGAAGATAGATACTGGTTCTCAGGTCTTCTTGCCAGTTTCTGTCTCTACAGTTTGCTTCCAGAAGCCGAGCTCCCAGAGGACAAGCACTGTGTGAAGTACTCAGGACCCCATCTCTGGCACGTGGAGGGCTTGGTAACCGGTGGGTCTATAGGTCGGTCTCAATCAGCAGAGGATGTCTATTGCTAGACTTCTGAAACTCTCAGACACAATCCATCATCCCACAGAATAATTTACCAAATAAGAAGTCAATTCTTACGTTTCTGGGCAGGACAAACCAGCCAGAGGTGGCTGGAGTCCCCTTTCTCTGGTCTCATGTCAAGTGGCTGCTGAGGAACAGTTTCTAGCCCACCATCTTGCTCTGTTTCTGGTGCTTATGTGTAATCCGAAGACAAAAGTTGTGGTAAGTACAAGTTAAGGGATGAGATAAATACACAGCGGATGGCCAACAAACGTCATGTCTAGTAGAAGTCTAGGCAGATCACTGCCAGGAAGAGGATCATAGGGCTGGTGAGGTGGGAAGTAGTGAATGGTTTTTAAAAGAGTCGCTTGCTTGGTTATTTGTAAAGCAGGAGTAGCAGTGCTGCAACCACAGCTTGCTTGGGGTCTAAACTCCCTCCAGTGCATGAGGCAGCATGAACAACCCACAAGTGTGCATGAGACCTGCAAGGAGATACTGTGACCTCAATCTGAGAAACAGTCTTCAATTTTTGAGATTTATTTAGCCAAAAAAGCGTTCCCTGATCCCTAAGCACAACAGACTATCATTTAATGACAACTCCCAACACATTAAAAAAAAAACTCCACGTTTTATACATTCTAGTTCCTTAATATATCTTGGTTTCTTTTCCTTCCTCCCCATATCCTCTGGATTAATTCAGGCCTCCAATCAAACACCACCTCCTCCACCCACGCCTCCTGCAACTAACCCCCCGGCCAGAAGTCTTCTCTGTCTCCATCTGCAGCCTCCCCTCTAGTCTCTGCTCCACACCCCTTCAAGAGTGATCTTTCCAGCAGATAAATCTTTTCATGGAATTCCTCTACTTAAAATCCTTCTTCACTGCTCCCCATCCTCAATAGGATAAAGTCCAAGTGCCTGGAAGAGGCCTCATGCCCTTAGTGACCTCACCCAACCGTCCTGCCAGCTCCCCCTTCTTCCACCATCCCTAACCAACACACCCACACGGCCAAATGTGAGCCAAACTTTTGTATGAACTACTGCTTCTGTTGGTGGTGTCCTTCCCCCTCCTCTGCCTAAGTAAGATCTTGGCATCTGGCAAGGCTCTCAGATGTCACCTCTTCCATGAAGTCTTTCCCTCACCACCCTGGGCTAACTGTTCTTTTCTCTGGCCTTCCTGGCACGCACAGGGAAGGTACTGTCTCCCCTCCCCGACTGAGCTCCTGGAAGGCAAGCAAGTCATTCTGTCTTATTCTTCTTCGCCCATCACCTAAATATAATACCAAGCTGATTAAACATTAACCAAGAAAATGAATAATTTAACATTTCTTCTACCAACATCCAAAAGGCTGTAAGCTACCAAATAAAAGCAAAACTGTTCTAAAAAAATGTATTGGTCAGGAAAAGGAAAATGATCTTGGTCTGTAGGTGAAACAGAACAAATTTAACGCAGAGACGTCAAAGTGGGCACATGGAGGTGACTCGGGAGACTGTCGACGGCAACAAGCCACTCCTGTCCCAGAGCTAGAGGGACGGGGCAGAGGCGGTGTACCTGGAGCCAGTGTGAGCCTTCAGAGGATGCTGAAGAGAGGCAGATGCGGGTCCTAGAAGCTGGGGTCCTGGATGAGACCCAGCCCCTGGCAGAGATGTCGCTGGAGGCAGAGAGGGGGGAGAAGTACCCCGTGGCTCCTCTCCTCCCACCTCTCATCTCTCATCAGTGCTCCCAGCCAGCAGCCAGAGGACTGAGGGCGCTGGGACCTACGGTTTGCAGGGCGGGTGCCACAGACGCATACCTTCTTGTGTTTATTACTGTCACTTCGCCTTTGGATAGATAAATAGCTAATCAAAAAAACAATGCCACTCTCAAGCCTGTCCAATCAACATAAAACTGAAAATTTTATACACTCCTTTTCCACACACTGGGCACTGAGGATGATGAAATGCTACTAATTTATAAGGAGCATTTGTGATAACTCAACCTGGGTTGAAGTGAACTCTAAATCTACATTAAATACTATAAGAGGATTTGCTATGCAAATTAACAGACTAAAGAAGATTACATAACATACTGAAGTCCATAAAATATTCTCCAGGATTTGAGCACTTTTAGGGGAAACTCTACTAATTATAAATAAATGTATTCACCAAAACCAGTCTCTGGGATCTGTACTGGGAAATATCTTGTGGTGTACTTCAAAGGAATACAAACGAATATCTTAATATTCGTGTCTGTGTTTCATACCATTTCTCTCCCCTTCCTACTTTGCCCTCAAACGGTGAGTTCTCAAAGCTATAAAATTGGAACCCAGCGCCGAGTATCAGTACTTCCTTAAAAAATGAGGCAACCTGGCAAGACTGGTGTCTTCACTGAAAATCCAGCTGGCAATTCCTGTGGAGGCTTAAAACAAAGACTAGGTCATGTTTTCCAAAAAACCCAAATGGCAGTTACTCTGTGAAACTGAACTATATATGACAAATCTGATGATTAGGACAAAGCATTGGTAAATGCTTAAATTTATGGAGAGAAAGTAATTAAGATTTATTAAGTAAAAAGAAGGCAGTACAATGGGCTTTTATCTTACTGCTTACCATAAATTAGTCTCAAAGCATGAACTCCCTGTGATTTGCATTCAAAGCAAAAGTTACCACACAGGTAAGTTTTCCCTGTGGTGGGGAGTGTTCCCTGTTTCCTCACCTCACACCCCTTCCTACTGTTCAGCCCCCTTTATTATCACCCCAAACAATACAAACCTCTTGCAGTTGTCAAGCTTGTTGCAACTGGCCAGTCAGTTAAGACAGTTTCTTTAAAGTGGAATTTTATATTGAAAGGCACTCATTTTATGCAGATATTATGTATTTGGACAGACCCACATATGTGCTCTTTATGCTTAACCGCAGGCACTGCCTATGTTGGGAAAAGGAGAAAGTGAATTCTGCATTCCTTCTTTGGTTTAAATCCCCTTCTTATAAGGGAAGATTGGAATCAAACATCCATCACACAGAAAGCAACTCCTGTTCAAAGAGGACAGGTGCGGTCTGGCAGGTCCATCTGTCCTGAGCTCCAATACGCCTTTCTGTTCCTGGCCCTCTGTGAAATTCCATTCCCCAGGAGTGGTCAGGGGCAGGGCAGAGTACTTACTGGGTCTGAAGTGTCTGAGCCCCACTTCTGTCCTCAAGGATTCCATCTTCCTCCCACTTCTGCCTACCTGGCAAGCTGGGGTGGCCACCACAAGCTGGATAGCTTACACAAGCTTTTGGCACTGCAGTAAAACCTTTCCATGGATCGCTGGAGTACTAAGATCTGAGCGTTACCTCTGGGGTAGGAACAGGACAGCCCTAGGCCAACCTCAAACCTCGGTATTGTTAAAAAGAGTTCTCCCGTGGCCCAGACTGGTTGGCTTGGATTTCACCGTGGGATTGGGGGCCAATGGCCCAACCACGAGAGCATTTATGGTGGAGTCTCAAAGTCAGCCATGTAGACAGGGAGGTTAGAGAGCAGTTGGCAGCCAGTAAAGGCAAGACTCCATGGAGGTCAGGTTCCTCTCTCCCACAACATTCCCTACGGTTACAAATCTGAATCTATAGTTACTCACTAGTGACTAATTTGATCTCTAAGAATATTACCAACCAGTGCAAACCTGAGTCAGACGGACCTGCATCTGAGTGTCACAGGTGGGAGACTACCATTAGCTGTGTGACCTTGTATAAATTACCTAACCTTTCTAGGTCTCTGTTCTCTTACCTGATAAAGAACTGTTAAACAAAGAATAGTCATTTTATAGGATTGCTTTGTGAATTCAATAAAAAAACTCCATAGGTGGTAGATATTTAGTAATACAAGTTTCAGAGTGGAGGTGCTATTACATGCAAAGTGCCCATCTTAGTGGAATCTTTCCTATGGAAACTTCTAGGAGGCAATGGAATCTAATGAGAAAGGGTCTAAACAGCTCCATAGATCCATTAGTCTGGATTTATAATCTATGGTAAGGCACAACAGATGCTGAAGTTACATATTATGTCAACATACTATTTCCCCCTTAAATGATAAGCAACACCTTTTGCGGTAATTACTGTGTTATCTCCAGTGGAAAAGAGATCGTATTTCTTAATGTCTCAGGAAGCTTCATATGACTTCATTTTCTCTGTTTTATAGTGAGGCAAAATTTTCCTGGGTAACACTGTATGCCTGCCTGCAGCTGGAAAAAGCTACTATTTGCAAGTGAAAGCAACTAGCTTCTAACAAGTTGAAGTTATAAACCAGTTAATTGAGCCAATTTTTATGCCATCTTATTACTGTCTGCCACATACCTGCGACTTCCTGTCTCCTAAGAGAGTGGCTACTTTCAAAATTCAAGAGAGTTGCTAGAGAAGAGATACATAAAGCCATAGAGTGGATGCAGGAATAAACTGAAAAGACAAAACCAAACACTCAAGATAACATTGTTCTGTGGCAGGAAGACAAGCCCCGTGGAGAGGAAGAGCACCCAAACAGTTCATTTCAGCCAGCGAAGCAACGGCCCAGAGAGTTCACAATGGCCACGCTCCCCGACTAGCTAGTCTTCTTTTATCCCCAGTCAAAAAGTCCCAGCCCATGAGTACCTTTCTCACTGGTCAGTCTGAATCAAGCTGGAGAAGCAGGCTCTGTCTTTTACAGTACCGTGGGCTTTCACAGAGGCAAGAATCAGCCTCCAAGTCCAGGAAGTTAAGTTTCTACAAATTCCTAATAGCTGAGAGGTGTATCCTTGGGGGTCTCTTTGAGAAGATCTCTGTTCTCTTTGACCTTATTTTCTTCTGGGGATCCTCTCTCAGTTCTTTTTGAATGAAATTTTGGGATGTGGCCAGGATCTTTAATGAAGAAAGATCTTCCCTACTGCAAGTCTGAATATTTATTTTTCTCTTATAACTAAAAAATATAAAAAAATTTAAAAGTATATTAATATGAAAAAGGCTTTCAAACAAGGTTGCATTCTGGGGAAAAAAATATTGAAAAGACTAAAACATATAAACCCATTCATTTGAGATTTGCTCCCATACTGAAACTGCAGAAGTTTTTCTGACTTGTCCTAAAATTTACTCATGAGACTCTACACTTGGAGAGATTTGATGGAACGACAAACTGAAACCTCACGAGTAATCAGCGTAATAAAAAACAATAATTTTGAGACTGTAAAGCTCTAATGATCTAAGATCTACTTTCTTCCCTATACGAAAGATTGGTATTAAATTGAAAGATTTGACTATTGCTGGCAAACAAAACAACTGGCTCGGACCAACCAAACTCTGTGTAAGAAACGCAGCTAGGTGTTTGCTATCGGTATGGATACGGGACAGGCCAGAACAAGGCCTGTGAATATCGGAAACAAATTCCTAGAGGCACATGCCATTCTGCCAAAAGGGCATCTTCTGGGTCCCACGAATGTCCTGAGAAATGAATCTTTGGAACAGTCTTTCAGGACATAGATTTTTAGAAAGAAAAACCTGTCTTTAATATTATGTATCTAATAGGAAAATAGCATTTTGTTAGAGGCTTCCTGTAAGCCATGACATCATGGAAGGTAAAAAGAAAAAGAAAGAAAAAAAGCCACATTCTCATAGTACAATTCCCCTATTTCCTTCATTATGTTTGCTTCAGGAGTAGATAATAACATAAAATAACTGGCTTGGACATTTCAAAAATGTAAATGTCATGGAAGGAAGGGAAGAAAGGAAGGAAAAGGGAAGGAAGGAGAGGAAGGGAAAGAAAGAAAAAGGGAGGAAGGCACTCTACTGAAGGCAACAAAGTGAGTCTCTGTCTCAAAAAAATAAGGATAATGATACGGAGACAACTGTGGAAACACAAATGTGGACTGTGTCTGTAATACATTACAGTATTGTATCAATGTTAGCTTTCCTGAGTGTGATACTTCTACTGTGATCCCATAAGACATGTTCCTGTGCTTGGGAGATGCTAAAATACTGGAGATGAAGTCCCTACTGCCTGCAACTCACTCTCAAAGGCTCATCCAAAAGGGAAAAAATAATCTAGGTGCAGGATGGATATTCTTGTACTATTCTTTCAGTTTTTCTATGAGTTCTAATTTTTTTAAATAAAACATGCAAGGGAGGGGGGAAGGTTAGGTAACTCTCCCAACTGGGTGAGATGTTGCTTCTCACACGAAACTCAAGGAACATATTATCTACAAAGAGACAGGGTGGGGGTGCAGTGCTAAAGGAGACCAGAGCTACTGAAGCTGATGCTAACTGCAAACCACACCTGAACTGGAAGCTTGCATTTACTATTGATGAAAATCGTATTAGACAGACTATATATTAAGTCTGTCTAAACTTTCCTATGCCACAGATTCAATTAAGTTACGTGACATATTAAAGCTATTGCATATGTAATGCAGTAAAGCCAAATCTGTTGACAGAGATTTCTGCAGTATCTATAGAGAAGTATATAATCCTACAAATAGATACTCGTGTGTGTGTGTGTGTATAACCACAGATATGAAAGAAAAATTCTTCTTTCATCTGATAGAAAATTAATTTCCCCCAATTATATATTTTCTGGTTGAAAATACTTTTAGCTTCCCCCAAAGTTGTACATGTATCTTATTTTCTATTAATGCTTTCTTCCTGTTGCCTCGCTATGTAATGTACATGTACATTTCTCAATCTGTGCTCCTCTGAAAGACGTCTTCATACTAACTGTCCCTGATGCTGTGGTGAATGCATGCCACCTTAAGCTATTTCAGGAAAATGTCACATAAGCGTGTACTGCCCCTCTCCCAACCCACCTCTGTTGGCCCCTATGAAATGGAATTACCTGTGTTGTATCTGCGCAAAGTTAAAAATCTCAGTATTATAATAATACTAATAAAATGTACATGCCATTTGAGAGTTTAGGAAGTGCTTTCATACACATTAACATCTCTGCACAGATGTAAAAATGGAAGAGAACAGGCAATGAGGTAAATAAGACAGCTAGCTAGCTAAGTAAACAAAGGTTATGAGTGACTACAGGCATCTTCAATGTTTACAACCAGCTATAAAAGAAAAATTTCCTTGTATGTTTTGTTAGAAATGAATAATTAGCAAATGCTGCAGAAGGGAACTTAGTCTGGTGCTTTATGCTAAGAATGAGAATGAGGCAATTCTCACTTATAATTTTAGCTAGGTTCCCGACCTCCCTGGGAGGTCAATGAGGAAAGGTTTCCTTTCCTATCAACTGGGGTTGAAGCCCCTGACCTTGCTCACCAGGGTGGCCTGTGAGTCGGCAAATACCCTGGAAATTCAAAATGCTATTGACATTCACATATTATTGCCTGTCTGCATCTCCTAAGAAAGCTGCAGAGCGTGACAAAGACCCCTGATTGATTATGCTTCTTGCTTCTAAACTTGTGAAGGGAGATTCGTGAATCAAAATTTGGAATAGGGTATTTTAAGGCTCCTGGGAACAGTAATGTATTTTGATTCCCACTTCTTCTCCCCGCCCCAGCTCCAGTCCTTACTACGGTGATGCACCCCCTGATGGAAGGCTGGGAAACACAAAGGCTCACTAGCAAGAACCCTCTGCCATGAGGAACAGGATGCTCTTTAGAGAAGCCTGGCCTGACTACCTACCTATGCCAGAATCACCAAGCCTACACTTGTCATCTCTGCCATGCCAATGGCAAAGTGACTTCCTAACTTATCCAAGATTTTAAAGAGAGTGAAGGAAAAAAATTCCCCAAGATGCTGCAGCGTCAAAGATAGCCAAGTCTCCCCCTCCCCATTCAATATTAAATGAAAAGCTAAAAACACATATAAAAAAGACCAAGTAGATGACAAGGGCACATAATTGTGGTGTAGACAAAGAATTCTGCAGGACCCAATCAGAAAGAATGTCTCAAATCTACTCTCAGACATGACTAAAACTGGCTTCATGCTTTCGAGGGCAGAATTCAGGTAACATCCATTCCCCTGCCCCGCCACGTTCCCATGTGGCAGGACTTTGCTTTCTGCTCCATACTCTCTTATCCTCCAAAGGGGAATGGCTTTTCTGACAAGTGACTTTGGAAACCAAGGACACATGAGTTGGCCCCTCTAGCTGAGCATTTCTGCTATAAGCTTCCAGTATACCTCATCAGCACAAAGCCTCCCTGAGTTCCTTCTGATTAGCGTGTCCCCAGAGATGAGACAATTTGGTCAACTCTGGCCATATGAGAAGCTTTCTGGAGAAGCAGGTTCTTCTCCTACAAGTAGAAAGCCCACAGTTTTGGAGAGCTGAGTTCAATGTAGGCAGAAAGTACTAAAAGCCATTTGGCTACATATCAAGTTGCCTTTTTTAACTTGGTATTATCAGTAATAAAGCTGGTATGTTCATTTCCATCTGTCTGACTTCTACACTGATTTTTCAATTGGTTCTGATTCAAGAGAAGAGAGTTATTATTTGTCTTGACCCCCTAAAACTGCACGACATCTCCTTTGAAACTCTTCTAGTATAGTCAGGCACTGCTTAATGACAGGCATACGTGTATACTGTGAGAAATGCATCACCAGACAATCCTATCATCATGTGAATGTCGTAAGGCTGCTCTCCTGTACAGCATGTTACCATACTGAATACTGTAGGCAGCTGGTACACACAGTAGGTATTTGCGTATATGAACATATCTAAACATAGAAAAGGTAAATGTGTTGTGTTCTGACAACACGATGGCCATGATGTCAATAGGCTATGGGAAATTTTCAACTCCATTAGAATCTTATGGGACCACCATTGAATCTGAGGTCCGCTGATACCAAAATGTCATTATGCCACACACAGTTATACTCATAAAACCCCTCTAGAATCCCCACAACATCGCCAACGATGCCAAGAAGCAGAAAGAACCCCAAAGGGCAGGTGCCATGGCCAGACATGCATTTCTTGTGAGGAAAAGAGCTTTTCCAGGTTTTCTGTAATTTTTTAAGTTTTAGAACCAACCATGGAAGAAAAATGAATGCTACCCAGCTGCATGATTTCAGATTGCATTTTTATTATAGGCCCCTAATATAAATCACTGGAACAAAGCCTGTAGGAACTACCTAAATGGCAGAGACAAAAACAATGTCACAGAACACTGTTAGTTTTTTTTTTTTTAACTATTACACATTTATATTACCAAAAGGCCCCTGAGCTTTTGTACTCACAGGTATCTTGGGTAGTGTGCTTGTATTTGATTTTCTCCACATTCCTACCTCCCTTTCCAGTACAGCGGTCCCCCCTTTTCCATGCAGGATGTGTTCCAAGACCCCTGGTAGATGCCTGAAACCATGGATAGCACCAAACCCTTTCTCTGTTTCTCCCTGTACACACATACCCGTGATAAAGTTTAACTTATGAATTCTACAAAAAGAGTAACAATAATAACCACTGATAAAACCGAATAATTAAAACAATGTACTATAATAAAGTTATGTGAATATGCCCTTTCTCAAAGTATCTTACTGTATGGTAGGTACTGTGGGTAACTGAAACCACAGAAGGTAAAGCCTTGGATAAGGAGCTGCTTCTATATCACAGAAGCACTGCCACTTCGGTGTGGCAGTGTATAAAATTCACTTTGAGCAGGTAAAGGTTCTAAGTAAAGCACTAGCTCCTCTATAAAGGGCTTATTATTGTGCTGTATATCTCATTAAGTGCATATTTTTTGAGGAAAACAAACTGATAAAAGGATGTGGAAGTGAACGAAAAGCCCTTTCCAAATACCCTGGAGGATTTTTGGTCAGGAGTCTCTGGGGAAGGAACATGCTACCATGAGAGTTTCTGAGAGATGCAGCTGAGTCAGAGAGATGCTCTGAGGACCTGGGAGGAGGTTCTCCTGGGGAGGAGACCAGGTTCCCCCGGTTGGGGTGGAGGGAAGATGAACCTGCATTTCCTCACTGCTTCCTCCAGCTAGAGCCGGCTGCTTCCCTCAATTTTACCACATTGCTTTGTGTTGTGCCTTGGGAAGAATGAGATGCCATCATCATTTCTACACAAAGATAAGGGAAGGATTTATTAAGGCCTCTGTTTGAAAAATCATAATCTTTAAAGGCAACAGGTGAGAGAGTGTGTCCTTGCACATCTGAGGGTATTTGGAAAGAGCTCAGTCACTCAATTCACATCTGTGACAAAAGGACAGACATTAGCCCAGATGTGCACTGATCTCAGCCTCAATAGCGTGAACAACCACGGTGCACACAAAGGAGCAGAGAACTGCAAAGAGAAGGGAGGAGGATCTGGGTGGCAGAGGAACAGGGAGCCAGAGAGAGGTTTAAAGATGCCTTTCCTACCCCATTCTGAGTCTCTGAGTCATCCATACTCACAGCCTTGGTGCAGTCCCAGCTACACAGTTACCCACAGTTACACCCCTCTTGTAAGGTTTCAGCCTAACTAAAGTTTCAACCCAGACTTTAGATTTAAGGGGGGAAAAAACAGTCTGCCCTAAGAATTGATATCTGCTCTCAGACAGGCTTAGGGCCAAATTTACTAATGCTGTGGTCCAGGAACTCTCAAGCTAACTGATAAACACAAAAAATGGCTCTGGCTTAGACCTGGCACCAGGCAAAAGGTCTCTGGAGGCCTCACTCTCAACATGACTCCCACTAATGAGGCTCTGTCGAACATGACTTCATAATCCAAAATTACAAAACGTACAGGAAAATCATCTACCATTAGCCAGACTCTGCAGACAAAAAGCAGAACAAGATCACCCAAGAACTTTAAGTAACAGAATTACTGAACACAGACTATAAAATAAGCAGATAACATTATTAAAGAAATGAAGGGCTGAATACATGGACAGGGAATGTGATGCTTTCAAAAAGATAAGAGAGACTTAAAAGAGAAAAATGGAATTTCTGCAAATGAAAGATACCCTCAGTGAAATAAAACACTTGAGGGATATGTTAAAGAATAGATACAATGAAGGGAGAATCAGTGACCCAGGAAAGAGTGTAGAGAAAATTACCCAGAATGAAGTGGGGAGAAAAGATTCTAAAAGAATATTCCCTTATGACTGCTGTCTCTCTGGCGGTATGTGCAGCTGACAGCTGCCCAGTCAGGGCTGCTCTCTTAATGGTGCGTCTGGAGAAGCCCAGTGCATGGGGCACTGAACTGAGGGCTGAATTAGCTCTCTTTACCTAGTTCTTCTTCTGACCTTGCACTCTACTCTTTTCTCCCTCTCTAGGTTCAGATCTCATGATACATGGTGCATACAATTGGCATCAATGCGGTACTGTCAATGCCCCTGTATGTTTATGAGCATGTGGGCACACATCTATAAACACATGACATTTAAAGCTGTTAGTGGTCTAATGTTTGGAGATGTATACTGACACGTATACAACACTTGCAGAAGAATAGCCACCTACATAAATCAGACTTCTAGCAACTCTAGCTCCAGGAGAAGCTGACTATTAAATTGGGAACAAGAAGCTTAGGTTCTAATCTGAGTAGGCTGTTAAGAAATTGTGTGATCATGGGCATGTCACAACAGCAGTTCTCTCGTCTCTAAATTAAAAGGCCTGAAGTGAGGGATGTCCAGAATTTCCTCCTCTTCTAGACGCATAGGTTTATAGCTTCCTGATGCTAAACAGCTTTCACACCATCCAGGTACTTTATTTTGTAGGACAGGTCTCTACTCAGAGTCTTGTTCTTATTTATATTAACAAATGTGATAATCTGACTTTCTGAGCTACTGCAGATCAGAAATAATTGAGAAGTGAAAAATGAGCAGGGAGGGGTTCCTAGAGTCAAATATACTGACAGTAGCTTAAAAAGAGGGTGAGGGGTTAAAGTCTGTAAAAGCAAGTAAAGACTGTAATATGAAATCTAAAAACAATAGTACCGTTAGACATTTCCTGTAGGATCAGATAGCTTTACACAGCTCAATTGCCCTGGAAGGCACTATTGTAACTGGTATTGCTGATAACTCTGAATAATCAAGAAAAAGGATGCCGTATTTTGCTGTGTATAATGTGCACATTTTTGCCCAAATTTTTGAAGGGAAAAGGATGTGAATTATACTGGTTACTGTGACTTGGGAGTAGTGGAGCCCAGCGGGCCTCCCACAGCTGCTGTGCTGGCCTGCCTGGGCCTGCCAAGTGCATGGGTTTCTAGTCCAGGAGGACCTAGTATCCTGTAGGAGTGGGCCGGAGTGGCCTCTGCCAAATGCTGTGATCAGGATAGGTGGGGCTGGCAAGGTGGGTCACAGCCATGTGGGATGAGGGTCAAGGCCTAAGGCCTGGCCACATGGAGGGGACCAGGAGTTCTGCGCAGGCCTTATATGCTCTCCTGGCTGCCTGCGGAGTGAGTGGCCTCAGAAATTCCTGTCCCACTGGCCACATGCCTGGCCATCTTGGCTGTGGCCCCTGATACAGTGAGGAAGGAAGGGCTCCTAGGACAGAGGGGGGAGCAGCTTTCACAGAGTGGGTGGTTGTGGGAGGGCAGTGCCATC
This sequence comes from Arctocebus calabarensis, assembly GCA_963573935.1. NCBI lineage: Eukaryota > Metazoa > Chordata > Mammalia > Primates > Lorisidae > Arctocebus > Arctocebus calabarensis. Next base: position 88,638 of record CAUYON010142516.1, read on the forward strand.
TGCATGTCTACCCAGGGAGCCTTAACACCCTCCAGCTGTGTCTCTCCCATTGGACAGCTGGCCACTTCCTTAAAGGGTATTTTCCTGAAAGTTTGGGTCAAAACATGGGTGTGTATTATACATAGATGTACACTTTACACAGCAAAATACAGTACTTTATGTTCAACATACCCTATTTAAAAACAGAAAAAAAGAATTCCATAAAGAGGTTGAAACATATCAAAGGAGTTTTAGACATCTGGAATATTCTTTCACACAAACTCCTGGGGTCTATACACATGTGTGTAAGTGCACATGAGTGTTTGGCAAAATGTCTTTTCCAGAGTGTATACCACATGTTCTTTGCAAGGCATTGGCAAGAGGCCTATAAGAAAAGATCTATGAGCTACTTTTTAGAACCTTAATAAAACACAGAAATCCCTATAACCAACACAAATTTAAAAAAAAGGTCAATCAAGTGTAGAAAACAAACAGATACTGATAGAAAGTAGAAGCATTATTATCACCATTCGATTTCATGTGGGAATACTGCGTGCAAAACTGGCAGAAAGGTGGGAGAAGCACAAATTGTTGCAAAAAGAGAGGCTTTCATGAATGCACTGAAAGTTAGAAAAAGACTGTGGCAAGGAGGGAGTCGACGGCTTCCCACACACACAAGGGAGGAGAGGTCGGCTGCCTGCTGAACGTGAACGCCCATCATCGTCAGGAGTCATCTGAATTCACGGGACACATCCTGTTAATGACACTGTAAGGCAAGTTTGGACTGTAAGGAGAGGGTAGGAGCTGAAGTTCATCTGTGGGTATGAGCTCACAGACACACCTCTTTTAGAGGGGCAAGGGTCAAAGGGCAAAACACCTCACCCCTGAAAAGCCCAACTCTCTGTTGGGGAAAGAAGGAAACTATGAAAGTGACTAGGGGAGTGACAGGCAAGAATCAAGCCTGAGAACACAATGTAATTATACATCCTGCAGATTACATTAAAGCAAATCACTGAAATGGAAAAAAAATTTAATAGAAAACTGTCACATTTTGTCTTCTTAGTAAACTAAACATCATCTGAGCGTGGACAGAAAGATGAATATAGATCTGATTACAAATGTAGGCATTTAAACTCTTTCCTCAAATGATGTTTTCTTGAATTTCATTTCTAGGTTTTGAATTACAGATAACTTTATAATTACATTTAGAATTAAGGGTCACAAAGAATAAATAAACAAAATAAAAATTAAAATAGAAAGAATTAAGGGTCAGGAAGGCATTTCAGTCTGATACTTTCTAGACTAGTCAAGTATTTCTAAACCTATTAGGTCCTTCAAAACATAACTGATTACTAATATCTGCTATGTTCACAGAACCACAATATTGCAGATTTATCTAGCTTTAAATAAATCTGTCGTAAGAAATTTAAAAAGTAAATGAGTCTGTAAGTACTTCACAAAAGCATTCACACTGTCATTTCTTCAGGGAGACAAGACCCCTTCTGGTGCAATCTGCGTACACGTGTCCAAGACTGAATCTCCAGCGTACAGCACAGTATCTGCACGGCTTGCGAGTTCCCGGAGGGCAGGCATCACATCCTATTTATTCCCATCTCCATTTCCCTTCTCTTCTTGCTAATAATAGTATGTGCTATTGTGAATAAAAAAAAAGTTTTGTAAAATGTGGTAAACAATGGCTCCAGTTTTCATTGCATAGCTGCCAAGGCCAATTCTAAACACCTTTGATATGGAAAGCCCCAAATACTTTTTTTTAGACAGGCTGATCCTGAGAAAAGAAGCGAATGTTCTTGCATATATGTGTGAAAAACAGCTTCTATAATCTTCTTTCCAGTTCTAGAAACAGGAGACAGTCACAGTTGCTAGGGAATTCTATGTTCTGTACAGATAAGAGCTTTCAGACGAGCGAGACCGAGGAGAGCCCCTCGCTTCTTACTAATCTAAAGCAGTGCAGCCTGATGATCAGGAGACGCTATCTCCCGGGCCACGCTGAGTGTCCCTACCAGGCAGCAACAGCAGAGCCAGCAGGGTCCTCTGTCTCCTTTCTCCTACGTAAGGCCTGATACCAGAAGGGGGACAAGCATTTCCAGACACAAAGAGTGAATGTTGTATGTGTGTGAGAGAGAGAGAAAGAAAGAGAGAAAGAGAGAGAGAAAGAAAGAGAAAGAGAGAGAGAGAATACGCAGGTCTGGACATTTCAGGCCAACTCGATGCTCTGCTGCAGTCTCACCCTCCCTGGGAACATTTGGCCAATTATGTAACAAATAGGACTTGTAAATCCCCTGACATTTTATCTAACAAAGACATTTTCTTTCCTATTCTTTTCCCATTTCACATCCATACACAAAGTATTATAAGCAGAGAAACAGGGATGACATTGATAAACAGGAAATAACTAACTTTAAGCAAACAACCTGGGATCCTCTGTTCCCAGAGAATGATTACTTAATAAATTAAGGAAGATCTTGCACCACAGTAAGAGGTTTTACTAGATCAAAAGAGTGCAGCTGAATCCCCACTAATAGCAACAAAGAATGCTGTTCTTAGAGCAGCTGTAATCCTGCCTGCAAGCAGCAGAATGAGCTGAATGACCTTTCCAGTCTGAAGATTTATGATGGGATACTGTAAAACTCTAAAACTAAGGCAAAAGAAGACAAAATAGCTGTGGTCCTAAAACCTTTGGGAAGGGTCACTAAGGAGAAAGTGGAGGGAGCAGTGTAACTACAGGGCCAGGCAGCGGCCTGAGCAGAGGTGGGGTGCAGATGTGCAGGGGAAGGGGCAGGGAAATGGCACAGAAACAAAGTGGACTTATGAATAAACAGACTGTGCCTGTGCACATGTCCATTTATACGTGTACAGACACACAGAGCCAGGCTCGAAGCAGAAAGAAAAGCCCCCACGGCCACAGCAGTCGTGGGAACCTCCCCCCACCTGGCACCCTGGGGTCACCACAAGAGACAGGACAGCAAAGGGCTGAAGAGCCTGACCTCTGCAGCCACACTCTGGGCTTGAATCCGGCTTCTCTGCTTTCCTTCTAATTATGACAGTAACAGCAATTGCCGCCTAGAGTTGTTAGGAGGTCAGAACTCAGCTGCACGTGGAAAGCACCCAGAGCGGCACCTGCCACAAGCACCACAGACACCTGAAACGCTTGAACTACCATCGTGACTGTCAAACGGGCTGAAGGGACCCCAGATGTCGGTCATATAAAGCCCCTCAGAAGCAAAAGTCAAGGCTGTGAGCTTGTGTGAGGAGGGAGGGAGCTGGGACGGCTCCCGGCATAAGCTGTGGGACAAAATCCCTGGTTGGGGGGGGGGGGGAGTCTGCTACCACCTGGAGGAGTGGATATGGAAGATGGACCCACCTCTTCCATATCCACGTGTGGAAAGGAGTCTTGAGGAATCAGAGCCCCTGACCCTGTATCTGGCTTAGGTATGGGGCCTGACACTCATGGCAGCTGGGGACTGAGAAATTAACACAGAGACTGTTGCATCCAGTAAAGCCCAAGGGGCCCTGGCAGAGGCCACCAGAAAGTCATCCTGCTGGAGGTACCGCCATCGTCCAGGCTATGGCCCTTAAGTTAAAAATCACACTGAGCATGGAGCAGAATAAATAAAAACAAATCCATACCTGGACACATCCTGGCTAAAGCTATCAGAGAGAGAAAATAGATTATCTACAAAGGATGCCGACGTCTCATCAGCAGTAATAGATGCCTGAGGGCAATGAAATAACCTCTTCAAAGCGCTGAGGGGAAATAAATGCCAACTTAGAATTCTCCGCTATCGTTCCAGAGTGAGAGAGAAGCAGGAACAGCTGGAGGTCCACAGAGACTGAGGGAGCTCATCATCTGCAGACCCAGAACATAAAAGATACTAACACAGGAAGGTGCCAGGAATGAGAGAGAGATGTGACAAACAGCATTTGCCAGAAAAGGAAAAGAAATCAGGTAGGAGCTTCCCCAGCCTTCCACGGCAACCCTCAGGAGGCACCTGCACTGGGGGGGGGGGGGGGGGTTGGGGACACACCAACACACCGGTTAACCCCAGAAGAAATATATAACACAAAGTCCCAAACATAAAAACAATACTTGAACGGCAACATTACCAATGAATGAAAAACAATTTCATAAGCATG